>CM056582.1:94464093-94564093 GCA_029721435.1 Gymnothorax reevesii | reverse complement strand
TTGTGGAGATCCGAAGGTTTCCAATGATTCAAATCGGATTTGAGTCAAAATTTTGGCTCAACCACTCCAATTTTATCATTTTGCTTCTTTTGAGCCATTTAAAAGTGGACTTGCTTGTGTGGTTTAAATCATTTCCCTGCAGCATAATCTAACCGCACATGAAATTTATCATCATGAACTGATGGCTGGACATTTTACTGTAAGATTTTTTTTAGTGGAGAGCTCCATCAATGATGGTGAGTCGCCCAGGTCCTGAAACCGCAAGGCAGCCCCAGCCTATCACACTACCACCATATGTATAGAATAACCTGATGGTGATAGTGGAATGTTGCTTTTTTTTGCGGAGGTTTTTTACGCCAGATGTGTGACCCATGTGTTCCACTTTTAACTCCTCAGTCTACAGAATATTATCCCAAAAGTCTTGGAATCATAAAGATGTTTCTTGGCAATTGTGATACAAGCCTTTGTGTTGGGCCGCTGTGGTTTTTGCCTTGCAACTTTTCATTAGACACACTTTTTACAGAGTCAGTCTCTTATAAAGGAATTCGGAACACTGGGCTTTACAGTGAGGATTGCAGTTCTCTTAATGTTAATCTGGGGTCTTGAGACCCTCTGAATATGTCCTTGATGCCCTGTTTGGGGAATTTTGGTTGGCCGGCCACTCCTGAGAAGGTTCACCACTGTTCAAAGTTTTCTCCATTTGTCGATAATGGCTCTCATTGTGGATTGATGGAGTCCCAGAGCCTTAGAAATGGCTTTGAAACCCTTTCCAGATTGATGAATGTCAAAAGCGTTTTTCCTCATCTGTTCTTGAATTTCTTTAGATCACAGCATTTTCTGTTGGTTTTTGCCTTCTTCATATTTCCGGACTGGTATTCATACTGTACCAAGTAGATTGAACCAAATTTTCAATTAAATTAGTTTGATTGGCTTCTTCGGTAGTTAAGGGGGCAATTACTTTTATTGATAGGGCCAGATAGGGTTTGGTAGCTTGTTTCCTTCAATAAATGAAATCATCATTTAAAAACTGCATTTTGTGTACAATCGGTCTATTTTTGTTTAATTTTAAAATTAGTTTAGCCATCTCAAACATGTGACAAATTAGCAAAATAGAAGATATTGGGAAGGAATCAAATAAAATTCCACAGAACTGTGGCTAAAAAATGGCCGGCTGGCCTGAAGGCCTTGTGTCCCCGGTCACACAAGTGACCAGAAACATGTGGCAAAAAACTGTTTTGATGGCTGAAAATAATGTGGTGCACTGTACCACTAATAATGTGAAGTACAATGACACTGTAGCTCATTGGTCATTGGTTGAACAGAGAGATGGATGAGGGATGGATCATTGTGATATGAGCTAAATATAACCATGGGTCATGAGAGAGATTACAATTTTCATGACTTGTGGATGATGGACGCATCGCCAAGGCATAGTTTTGTGCCCATGGCTGAGATCTACCTAACAAACCAATAAGAATGTCATATGAAGTTGGTGAGCCTCCATCAAAGCGGTCAAAAGTTATTGCGAGTACAGTGTTCCTCACATGTTTTTGCTCAGTGACCTTGAAAACTAGGTCAAGGTCACTCATCATTGAACTAGAGCAAGGCATTCATGAGAGGCATATGTGGTGTGAATTTGGTGATCCTCCGTCAAAGCTGTCAAAAGTTATTGCGAGTACAGTGTTCTTCACATGTTTTTGCTCAGTGACCTTGAAAACTAGGTCAAGGTCAATCATCATTGAACTTGAGCAAGGCCTTCATGAGAGGCATATGTGGTGTGAATTTGGTGATCCTCCATCAAAGCTGTCAAAAGTTATTGCGAGTACACTGTTCCCGGACGAACGCACGGACGGACGGACGAACAGCATTTCTATGTCCCCCGTCCCGCCGGGGCGACACAATATGAACTTTAGGCTTTAAACATGGAATGCATGGCCATTCTGTCATGATGTGGTTCAGGATGATGAAATGTCCCTCTAATCTTAAAAGCAAATAATTGAAAAAGCAACTAATTATTAAGGTTTTCCCTTGCAGGCCCTACCCTGCTGCATTCTTCACCTCTACTTTAACGAGCAACAAGTGTGGCTCGTTGAAGTAGAGGCGAGGGCAGGGTATAAAGGGCTGGCTATTGCCAGTCCCCAGTGCCTCTGCATTATGTTGTAACATGTTTGTTGTTGCTTGGTCTTCAAGTAGCTTTGTTTAAGAGTTTACATTATTAAATCTTTTGTCTTTTTACCAGCCTGCCATTTGAGATTTGTTTTTATTTTTAAGCCCATGGTCCTAGCTCCCGCCAGATTTCCGTTTGGCATCCAGCGGTTAGACGGATCCATGACACTAATTGAGAGATTTACAGCCTGATAAAGTTATGGGATTGCAATGGTCATTGGAACCAAAACCTTCATTATCACTGAACACCAGGGTCCCAGTTTGGCAACCATTGAGTTACCAATGCCTTGCATTTCCGACCCATTTCAATTTCCATCAGCATGTCTGCGAAACATGGACTCAAGCCTCGGAGGCAGATCTGGTTAAATAGAAGTCAACCCTTCGAGAATCAATGATTTTTCGAATGTTTTTCCAAATTCAGCCACTGTTCAAAAACTCCCAGTGCCTTCAGTCACCAGCAATGATTTTTATACCAACAATAGAATGTTCACTCAAGGACGCAAATCACACATTTCCAAATATTATTTAAGGGGTTAAATGAATCCAAAAAGCAGCATCAGTCACCACTAGGGACAGCTCAGCTTGTGAATGACCATAGATTCCATTTCCTCCGCGTCCTTTGGGTCTAGGCCTGAGTGCAGTATTCCAGGTGACCTTAGCTATCTACTGTCTTTATCAAAATTCATTCACAGAATCAATCTCCTCTGTTCCCTACACGATAGCCGGAAAAGACATTGGCAGAGGCAGCGGTGAAAAGTCACAGAGAGAGGATGAATGAGGTTTTTTTTTTTTTAAATTCGCCTGAATGGATCAATAGCAGGCGGAAGGATTCGATGGTTTAATAAGATCTGGCATAATGTGTGAGGTTTCTGGGAAGCCGGATACACTCTAGAGTTTCTGCTGAGTGATGAGCTTTCAGTGTCCTCAAATGCACTTCCTGGTCTAACAGGCAAATAACTCATTACAAGAAATTAATTCAGAACAGATACTTGGAGGACACACTGGGAGAGCCTGATCTCGGATAGACTAGGAGAGCCGGGATGGATGCAGGTATTTGATTCGGAACAAAATCAAGCCCTATTTGGATATGATTGGAAATCTGCCCTAAATGAAACTTCAATAAATTTAGAATGCAATCTGCGGATAAATAGTTACAGCCTCGATTCCCAGATGAGAGTACATTGTCTAAATTGGAGGGGGAGGGTTAAAGGGCTATGATGCTAATGCTAGCAATAGTAGCATCGACACAGTAAAACGTTCAGAGTCTATTTATTTTAATTTTTGAAAGAAAGGACTGAGACAGACTCTGTAGGAGTTAATTTGACACTGTTAGAGCTGATCTCACTCTGAATATTTTACTGTGCGCAGAGCGTGTGCGCAGAGCATGCAATGTTCATGAAAACTGATGGAGTGCGCAAATCTCCGGCTAAGCTGCAAAGGGTCTTGGGATTTGTTGTCATCTGGCCGAGGGGCAGTTGAGAGGCGGGAGGTAAGCCTCTAGTGGGAGAGGGGTAAGTTTGAAGGTAAGCCCAAGTGGCTTTAAGCCAGATGGGACTTGTGGGAGGGACGCACCCCCACCCTACAGTCCTGCTGTCCCCTTTAAGCTACTCCCCCACTGCACACCCTCCCCACCCACCCCCGTCTCAACACAACATGTGACAGCTGCTCATTGGCTGCCAATTAAAACATCCCTCTGTCCTGTTCCCTTGATGCTTTGCTGAAAATGTCACCTTCCAGAGACTGAACAACCTCACTCTGCATCTCAAGTGAGATCACCCAAAACAAGTTTGAGGTTAGTATCACTGAGCATAGACTGCCACATGGCTTACGAGGTCTCCTGAGGAAACTAATCACATTTAAATTCCATACCTTCTACTCTTTGTATGGGTGCCTTGTCGCGCCTCGGTCAAAATCTGACACCAGTGCCCAGACCCTTCCAGTCAGCTACAGCCCGATGCATACACATCAATACCAGCCATTACGTGCGTGTCAAGGGATCCCAGCCTGGTTAAGACATCGTCTGCTCTCCGGCTGGAGTATTTTCCACAACACGATTACGACATCCTAAAGCCCATCTCTACATGTAAGCTAGCGTGAGCAGGGCTCAGATCAAGCAGAGTTCAAGGTGGATTTGTGTTTGAAAGCACATTACCCTTCCTCACCTGGGCCTGTCTGATCTCTGACCTCTGTGTCATTGGTGCGTCGCTCAGCTTTCCAGAAGATAGTGAATTAGAGTTGAATCTCCTCTTCCAAATTGAAAACTGCAAGAGGTATTTATGTCCATCCACTATGCTCTGTAAAATGGTCACTTTTTTCACTTTTGTATTCTTGGGGTATACTAAGAAGTATACCCCCCCCACAAAAAAAAGTACAGTGTGTCATGATTGGACAGCTGGACCACTCACTCGTGATTGGTCAAATGCTTTGTGCGTGTGTTCAAATTGTTTCGCCTCTTACCATACATAGATTTCATAAATGAATTATATTTTTCTGCAAACAATGTGAAAATAATGAGACGACGATGCAGCAGGTTGTGTTTATCCTTTCCTTGCTTCTGTCAGTCTTTATTTATAATAAAAATATGTATTTCAATTGATGACCACGATAGAAAAATGATCAGTCACATTTTCACGTTGTGGGTAAATGATGAATTGAAAATTCAAAATGATTTGAGAAACAAAGCACTGAAAAAATAAGCAAAAAATACAAAGTACGCATAATATTACAACCCCAATTCCAAAATAGTTGGGACGAAGTGTAAAGTGTGAATAAAATCAAAATGCAATGACTTTCAGATCACATGAGCCAATATGTTTTTCATAGTCGAACACAGATAACATTTCAAATGTTGAAACTGAAACATTTTACATTTTTATCCACAAAATGAGCTTATTTCAAATTTTCTGGCTGCAACAGGTCTCAAATAAATTGGGACACAGGCAAAAAAGGGCTGAAAAAGCAATTAATATATAAGAGAATCAGCTGAAAAAACATTTTGCAAGTAATTAAGATAACTGGCATCAAGTTTGAAACATGATTGGCTATAAAAGGGATGTCTTAGAGAGGCTGAGTCTCTCCAATCTGTGAAGGCTTGTGGAAAAGAATTGTTGAATACATTAAAAACAATGTCCCTCAACGTCAAATTGCAAAGGGTTTGAAGGTCTCATCATCCACAGTGCATAACATTGTCAAAAGATTCAGAGAAACTGGAAAAATCTCTGTGCGTAAGGGACAAGGTTGAAGATCTTTACTGGTGCCCGTGATCTTCGGGCCCTCAGACGCCACTGCATCACTCACCGGCATGATTCTGTCATTGACATTACTAAATGGGCCCAGGAATACTTCAAGAAACCACTGTCTGTAAACACAGTCCGCCGTGACTTCCACAGATGCCACCTAAAGCTCAATCATAAAAAGGAAGCCATTGTTGAGCATGATCCAGAGGCGCCTCTGTGTTCTGTGGGCCAAGGCTCATTTAAAATGGATTGTAGCAAATTGGCAGAGTATCCTGTGGTCAGACGAGTCCAAATTTGACATTCTTATTGGAAATCATGGGTGTTGTGTCCTCCAGACTGAAGAGGAGAAAGACCACCCCTCCTGTTATCAGCGCTCAGTTCAAAAGCCACCATCTCAGATGGTATGGGGATGCATTAGCGCATATGGTGTGGGACACTTGAATGTTTTAAAAAGCACTATGAACGATGAAAGGTATATAAAGGTTGTAGAGTAACATATGCTCCCCTCCAGACGACATCTATTCCAGGGATGGCCTTGTGTATTTCAGCAGGACAATGCAAAACCACATACTGCAGCTATTACAACAGCATGGCTTCGTAGTAGAAGAGTCTGTGTGCTGAACTGGCCTGCCTGCAGTCCTGATCGTTCACCAATTGAGAACATTTGGCGCATAATTAAATGAAAAGTCCGTCAAAGGAGACCCCAAACTCTCCAGCAGCTGGAAGCCTGTATTAAACACGAGCTGGATCAAATTCCAATGGCTAAACTCAAGAAACTTGTCTCCTCAATGCCCAGACGCCTCCACTTTGTGTTATAAAGAAGAGGGGATGCTACACCATGGTAAACAGGCCCCTGTCCCAAGTTTTTTGAGAAACAAATTTTTCACGGACTGATTACATTCAAAGTCAATGCACAGACTTGAATTCATGAGTTATAAGCATGTCAAGCCGCTTTCACACCCGACGCGAAATAAATTTTTCACACGACAGATTAGCTACATTCAAAGTCAAAGCAAAGACGCGAATATAAGCACTATGGGTACGTTAAGCAGCTTTCAACCGGACGCGAAATGAATTTTTCGCGCGAGAGATTACATTCAAAGTAAATGCAAAGACAATGCATTGACTTTGAATGTAATCTGTAGTGCGAAAAACACATTTCGCATCCGGTGTGAAAGCAGCTTATCACGCCCATGTTCTCCGCGCAAACGCTGGTTATTCTGATGCAATAAGTTAACCATGACTACGGGCAATTTCCGAAAAGGCTGTACATCCTGGAGCTTTCTCCCTTTCGTCATATACCAGCGCAGAAGCTGTTTGTTACTCCACGCTAACGACACACCACAGCCATGCACACGAACCAGTAGGTCCTCATACACACCGAAGCAGTCCATAAGTTGTTGGTCCACTTTTAGCTGCTCCTCACTGTCCGTGTTTCCCTCTAAACTCAGACCCACCGGATTTCTACGGTCTCCGGTCTACACTTGGGTTTGTCAACCCGTTCTAAATGTGTCTATATGGGGTGGATTCTAGCTTTCCCTCAATCCTAGCTAGAGTAGAAACCCCAGTATCCTCACCGTAGTAGCCGTAGTTAGGCAGCAAATTCAAGCTTGACCTGCCAGACATTCGCACTGTGTCCTCCTCTTTCGCCATTGCGTTTATTAGAACTAGTTAATTTCATTAGATCTATACACATGTACTATGTTTGATTGCAGATAATGCCCTACGATTCCTTCGAGAGACGCATCAGTTTCACTCTGTGGAGCCGGACCCGAAAAACTGCGTTCTGCTGACTCGTCCCGCCTAGATCCGCCTCAACAGAGCTGGCTAGTCAGAAGACAATAGGCACCCAGGGAGTGGGGGCCATAGCGGAAGAGCTGCCCCAACGAGGCGTTTCAGGCAGAGACTACAATAAACTACAAATGGGGTTTTTTGAGGGTGGCAGTATGAGCAAAATAAGTACCCTATTTTGGACTTTGAATGATCAGGAGTACTCTAGGGGAGTCAAAGACCAAAATATAAACTTGGAAATATAGCATAATAGGTCACCTTTAAATTGTACTTCATCTACACTGAACAAAAATATAAACGAACCATGTCAAATTTTTTGTTTGTATTGACAAAAAACTGGAATCGGGATTCGTCTGTGAATAGCACTATTCTCCAGTGTGCCAAGGGCCATTGAATATGTGTGTTTGTCCATCCGAGTCTGTTCCGACGCCGGACAGTGGTGAGATCCAGACGATGCTGAGAAGTTGTTTTAAACTTCTAAATGATTCCTCTGACAGTAGATATGGGCAGGTGCAGGCGAGCGGCTATTTTCTTGTAGCCATTGCCTGACTTATGAAGGTTGAAACACATCTGCCTTACTTCAATGGTGTGTTCCTTTGTCTTTCCCATGTTGAAGAGTGGATAAGAGAAATGGCCTCTGTGTCACATCATATTTATACCCCAGGGAAACAGGAAGTGATGAATTACTAATTATATGCTCCTAGATACTTTGATCAACTTTGTGAACTATTGTAGAAATGACAGAAAAACTTCAATTACATTTATTTCCTAGGAATTGTTAGGGGTACCAATAATTGTGGAACATGTGATTTTATGAAAAATAATGATTTCTTAGTCAGGGATTTTTTTTCCCCTTAAAATTCACATGAATTGAAGGTTACATTTTTCTACAATTTTCAGTGGGAGAGTATGCTTCTGTAATAAAAATTGAATTTATTTTAAGACTTTTAACACATCTTAACCACAGGTGCCAATAATTATGGAGGGCGCTGTAAGCAGTGTCCAGTTCACCAAGCAGTCTTCAGTAATATGACACAAAACTGCCACCACCTTTTTACTTCTTCCTTCGGAAGTCCATACAAATTGGAGTAGCTGCATTTGTGGGTGTATCCCGCTTGATTCATGGGCGTTCCAAACTAGCTGTCTGGCGTAAAATACAATTGGTGACATAACCACCTGAAGGACAAAGTGGCGGAATGCTATTGGGGCATTTCAGGCAGCTCTAGAGCAATGTATTGTGTGGGAATGAGAACTTCCTCTGAGAGTGACTTTGGGTTATTATCACATGCAGAGCTTTTACATGCATAAAAATTACATGATACAGTCAAGGACATTAAAAAATGAAAAACCATTATAGGTGCACCTTATCGCAGTGGTTTTCAGCCCTATTCCAGTAGAATTACAATCATGAAAATTTTTACTCCAACCAAAGCAAAGCACAACTGATATCCCAGTTATATGGGCTTCTAACAAGCCAAATCACATATGCTAAATTAGGTTTGGAGTAAAAAACCTACAGGATGGTAGATCTCCAAGAACAGGGTTGGAAACCACAGTATTAATGGGACCAAAGAGACAGGAATTGTCATTCCCCCAGTTGCAGGCAAACTCTAATGATTACCAAACATTTCGCAGCTAAAGAGAACTGTAACTAATCTGGGCAATATGGCGATGAAATTGACCAAACAGGGATGCTGAAACATTTACGGTTAACGGACATCAGTATTTATTGGAAAAAAAAAATTTGCATAAAAATTAAAATTTACAGCGTTCGGGGATATTATGTTTTTGGTCCGACCGCCGCTGTTGCCGCCGGCTCCGCCGCTGGATATCCTACGTGTTAACGCTATAACTTCAGTAATATTTCAATTAGAAATTTCATGTTTTGCATATAAGGAAGTATCATAAAGAGGAAGAACTGATTCGATTTTGGACAATTTAAAATTTCTAGTTTGGCCACCAGGGGCCAAAAACTAAAAAATCACTGTTTTTATCATATCTCTGGGAATGTTTGTCCGATTGACCTCAAATCAAGTGCAAATGAAAGGTCATGACCTGAGGATGTGTCCCATGATGACAATATACCTGTTTGGTTCAAAACTTTGACTCAAGGTGGAGCTTTGTCACATATAATTCACTATTTTTGCCATATCTTTGGAACCATTTGTCCAAATGACATGAAACTATGTGCAACTGCAAGGTCATGACCTCACAACGTGACACATGATGACATCATACCTGAATGGTTCAATATTTTGCCACCAGGTGAAGCTTTGTGATGGAAAATTACCATTTTGGCCATATCTTCAGATCCATTTGTCCGATTGACCTGAAATTAGGTTCAAATGAAAGGTCATGACCTGAGGGGCTTTATATTGTATTTGGTCTCTTCGAGGATTGGGGAATTGGAGGATTGGGGGCGTTTCGGGGTATACCCCAAGCCGTCCCCTCCGACGGTATAAGCCTAGTTTATATTAAGTATTTTAGGTCGCCTGGTGGCTCAAGGCATTGTTTCACTTAAAATTATTGTGTACTCAATCTTCACAATCAGTATTTAAGAAAATGACTGCTCAATTCTATGCAAAAAATAGACTGCTACCCTTTGTTTTATTCTAATGTACATCCTATTACAGTTGCTTTATTGGGCCTTTGTAGGCACGCGAAATTAGCAATGTTAGCTCATGATGATATCATATCATTACTTTGTTTATGGAGTCATTACATCATCTTGAATGGGGAATTCTAGTGGCAAACTGACCAATCACACGAAACAAGTTAAAAGATTGTACCTCTCTGGGTCTCAGTAAAACAAGAATTTGTGTGTTTAATGCTGACAATTTCATGTGTGCTAACCCAGGGAAATAAGAGTCTGAGGAGTTGTTAGGAAGGGGATAGTAAAAAACCTTTTTGGGCATGCAATTATATTTATTTTAACCCCTTAAACTCTAACTTTTCACTTTAGGTTTCCCTTTAGTAGATTCAAAGTCATAAAAAAGAAACAAATTCATATTGTTGGACAATGTCACACATAGGGCCTGCTTTACTAAGACCTTTAGCACATGCAAAATCTTTTCGCTCATGCAAAACCAATAACATTACCCATGATTGGCCAGGGTACTTGCCTTGCACTAATCAGTGGCAAGGTGTCTGGTTTTGCAAGGGCAAAAAGATTTTGCATGTGCTAAAGGTCTTAGTAAAGCAGGCCCATATCTGCTAGTTGCAGCCTTTCACTGAAGCTACATCACCCTTATATTGAGACAAATATTCAAACCAGGGCGCTAGAATTTTTATGCATTACATCATATGGAAAATATCTCAATCTTGGACATAATTTTATGTACATTTCCCTGTAGTTTAACAGGACATTGGGGACTAGTGGAAAACTTGGGATCTCCACAAGAATTTACTATAGGCTTGCGGGTGCATAGGTTTGAATACAGCAGCTGTATTGGACGGACTCATATATGGGCCTGTATGCTTTATGGGGTTAATAGCTGCAGGCGAGAAATTGAGGGAGTTGCTGTTGGGAGAGAGTGTACAGAGAGTCATAGTAAAATGAATGGGTTTAAGCATATGGAAATCCACTTTAATCTAACGCGCGTGATTTTATGTGCATGTTTTTTTTTTTTTACTCTCTCCAGTGACTACTTTGTCAAGAAAAATAATCACAATGGATGTCCCCGGCGAGTAATAACATTGGAAAACGGATTATAAAAGCGATGGGGGAAGTGTTGAGTGTAAAATCAATTTTGATACAGTATAGAACAGAATACATGAGGTCCTGTTGGGTTTTGGTTTAGAGTTAAAGCAGATTGTTATTCTTTCTGATGGTGTGGTCCATTGGACGCCTGATTTACAATTTCTTCCAAGTAGACAATGCATCAGGATTATTCGATTTTTGGTTACCACCCATACCATAGCACCATTATTGAACATACTAGTTTGAAAATGTTCTTACTATATGAATATGAAATGTATGTTTATGGGCCCAGTATCATGGAGCAGAACTGCTGAGTTACCAGGGTAACTTGTCTCAGCAAAACCCAGAACCCTCCCAAATCTGGAATACCAAATGGCAATGTTTTTTGGTGCTGTAATATAGCCAACACAGTAATCCTGCTTTCAGAAACAGGGCCCAGCAAACTCTTTAATCCTGCCTCAAGAATTGCCCTCAATCCACATTTTCTCCCAAGCATCAGAATTACAGATGAGTTACTGCACCAGCCATCCACACCAGCTGCAGATGGTGTTTAGGAGTAGACGGCCCAGGGGCAATCCTGTATCTACAAAATACGATTGGCTATTCAGAAGTTGAACAGCACCAGATATATAAGGTGATTGGCCCAGAACCCAGGCAATGAAGGGTCTCACAATGCATGAAATATTGAATAAAAAAAAAAAACACAAAACCCCCTTTTCAACATTGATTAAAATATTTCTCCTCCCCTTTATCAGCAATTTACAGGAAATATGAAGTGCAGCCCAGGACTCTTTGTGCAAATTGTGCACATGATCAACACGGTCAACCAAGGTCTCGAATAAATAGGAGCAGCATAAGTATGAGATTTCTTTGTCTGCTTTTGCCTATTGAGGCAAACATGCATTTATTGATGAGTGTAGCAGGCCGAAGGAGGGCCCGGGCAATAGTGAAATGCGCTGACCCCATAGCCAAAGAGCCTGGCCAGGGCGCAAACTTATTAGGAGACATTTCCAGTGACAGGACCCTTCAACTGTCCCATGAGCAAACAAGTGTGTAAGTGCAACAAAAATGCACCCGAGACACGGGTTCAAGAAAAAAAAAATTAAATACAGTTAGATAAAAACCGGTACATTCTGTATGTCAAATCACTGAGCATATCCATTCAGGTGTGCTGCCTGTTTCATTGTCAGTTCAGTTCATTCTCAGTATGAACTTCAATTTATGATCTCAGCATATCCTGCATAACTTCCCATTCATTTTCTCTTCATGAATTAAATTTCAGTTCATTTTGTGAACCAACGGAACTCTCTGGAGTTCTCCGAGGCTGGCTTAGAGATAAATTTAGACTGAAAGAAATGAGTGAATCGCTGTGGTTAGCACTGTCTGCTTAGCTACAGTTATCCTGGTATGAATGAGTATAAGGCTGCATCTATATAGTCAAAACATTACGTCCTATCCACGAATTCCTAACCACTTTTCTTTCACCTTTGAGGAAACGTCACAAGGTGAAGAATAGGTGTAAAACCTAATTTCTAATGGCTCAAAAAAGACAACCGCTCTGCAAAAAGAATCCGAATGCCCTTACTCTGGGCAACGTGATCATGTTCCCAGCCCATCATATCCATTTCTTTTCGCAATTAACTTGATGAATGGTCATCACTTTAAATACTGTTGCCGTGCAGAATTGCGGGACAGTGTTATATCCTTTCTTTTTGAGAAGGATGGTTCTGCGTACCCTATGCTAACGGACGTCAGTTAGGAAGCAAAAATGCGACGGAAATGTCCAAGAGTTAAACTGGTAAGTTACAACTTGAATAAGAGCAGTGCGCAGGCGATTACGTATGGTTTGGGCAGTCACACGACCTCTTAGCAATTCATTCCTAGTGGACACTGCAGTGACAAATCGATTATGCAAATGACGTAAGACAATTTGTCGGTCTTCTGCTTTTGACGTCACACGTGGGCTACCAGAACGAGGTCGGTCAGCTGTGGTGCCAGTTTTTTGGAGACGTGTCCGAAGATCATGTGTAGTCCGTCGACTGCATCCCATAACCCTTGCAACGTCAGTGACGGACGTTTCCGTATTCAGCATGCCAATGGCATGTTCACGCTGAATGTTTGACAGCCATGGCATTGAAAATCAAGGAATAATTGACTGTAAAAACTTGTTTTTCCGAGATGTCACTCTAACATGCAAACGTGAGCTCAGTTGCACATATCTCATATGATCACGTGACTAGGAACAAGAGAAGACATGGTTTTAGCTTAAAGTACGTTCGCACGTGCTATGCACCTGCGCACGTCGAAGTTGATGTGTGTCATGATGTCTTTGACAACGTATTTACCCCTAGTGATATTAAAAACTCTTTTATTAAAAGTTTCAAGAAAATATTTACAAATTTATGAGTGTGAGGTATCTTTTTTGACTCACACTCACACTTTATTTCCGGATCAATTTTTAGGAGTCAGGTACTTTCCTGGGCAAAAAAGACTATTTGGATGCAGCCTGACACTTACCTGCTCCATTCACCTGCATATTTCTCTGCAAACTGCTCACATACGTATATAAAACAAATTATCTGTAGAGTTACAGAGCCTGTTACCAGCCTCATGTATGATGTGCGTCTTCATCAAGCAGCTTTAAGTTGTATTGTTTCTCCACATTACTGTTTTAGCTCTTTAAGATATCTGTAATCATTCCTCACTAAATAATTCTCACTATTTGAGAATCCATAGCTTTGCTAACTTAACCTGTGCCCCTGATCATTAGCCTGTAGTTATGCCAACTATCTTTGGCATGTACTTACAGTACATGCCTCGGAAAAAACCATCTGCCGAAAAAATGAAATCTAAAGTAATTCCCAGTGGGAACAGCAAACTCAGTTGTTGATGAAAACCTGCAACCTGCTAATGGATGGTGCACCTGGTAAATTGAGTCCTATGATTTGCAGAATGGGTTGGTGAAGTGATAAGCTTTGCAAACGCTGTTTATTAATTAAGCATGAACAGATGTTATATAAGTGAAATTAATTTTGTAATCGAGGAAATTTGTCAAGATGCAAAACTGAACCATAATATTACTCAGAAATAGACTTCAATCACTGTTATCTATGATAACTTTTATTTTGTTGGTGAATGAGGTAAAAAAAAATTATGTGCTAAATTGCGGTGAGGTATATTGTAATTATGCATAGAATGCAGCTCCATTAGGGTGGGTCTTTAAACCAGAACTGGGTACCTACTGTGAATGCTGATTATTGTCATAGCCAAAAATCAAATACGATGGCTGAAAATATGTTTAAATCCTGCATGATTGTGCAATTCATTGTCCCTAAAAATAGCCGATTGGTAGTTAATTGTAACAATTCTCGAGCGAATCCCCAATGTGTCTCTTCACAATTCAGTAACCTGTGTGTCTATTAAGTGTATTTGTGTTATGATTGGTGTATGGCTTATGTGTGTATTCTCTCTTGGTTGAATCTTGTTACGTGCTTGTTTCCTAATGAGTGAGTTAGGGGTATTTATGCCTTCTAGTAGACGTGCTTGTTGCTGGATTGTGAAGTTACCTTTGCACTTAAAGCCTGGCCATAGGAATGGTAAACGTTTGTCGTGTAATGCAGCCAGTACTTTAATGGCAGCAGAATTATCTTTGAATCGTTTATTGCCATCCGGACTGGAACCTTGTTCTCGTCAACACTCACAAGTCTACTCTCTTTATCAAATTTTTCAGGAACAAGCTTCCAACCCTGATCCGGGTGCAGGATTGGGACGGAGTTCCTCTCAAGCAACAAAGCTCTTCCTGAGCAGTCCAGTGCTGGCAAGCCCTTCAAGATTTAGCAGCACTCCGGAAGCCACTGGCTAGCGATAGCAGCCAAGTATTGCCTGTGCTGAACTCTTCCTCAATCTCCCCAGGGTTCTGTCGCCGTCGTTACTGTACTGCTGCCAATCAATCGCCAGTTGTACTGCAGGTATGTCTCTGTACTTGATTCCTGCTCTGTACCATAGCAGTTAATAACAAAAATTGACAAGACAAATGATAATGAGCCAAACCTGCATTACACAGAAAGGTAAATAAGTAACATGTTCACAATATAACTGCTGCCCTTTGATTTGCCATCTTAACTAAATGTGCACCCTTTTTTGCCACTGTTTGCAATAAAGCACAGTTTATATCTTAAATTGCGTACAGCTCTAGTTTTTTGTGGACAATGTAGCAAGAAAAGGAAAATCTCATTAAACATGAGAAGGACCAGAATAATAAAAAAAAAATGGTTGTTTAAAACCGTTGCTGTTGGAGTCAAAACCAGCATGTAAAGGGGGTGGGAACCAGGGGTGGTTCCAGGGGTGGCGGTCTGGGGCCCATCCCTGCATAACCTTATTTTTGTGGGGCAGTGCTACCCACTGCATCAAGCCCAAAGCACTACAGTAATTGAAGACCAGTGTGCAAGAAGTACTTAAGTCACATTTTGCAAAAAATGATTTGACACCGGTATTAAGAGCCACAATGGCAAGAGCATCATCTGATATCAAAGATTTCTGCAAAGAAGCACTCAAGTCTTGTGTTCTGGTGTGTTTCCATTGCCCATCGTCATTATCTGCAACATGAAAACTTTGACCCCCAGGATCTCAAAAGTATTACTTCGTGACTTGGGTACTTTTTGCATCCAGGTCTTCAATTTACTGACTGTCATTCCTTGGATGCATGTCTTGCTGAAGTGTGAAAATAATTCCTCCCTGTGTGGACATGAAGTGGCTAATAACGAAGCAATTAACACATTTTAATGTAGTTGTGCATAAAGGTAGGAAGAGAGACCTGCACAAGTAGTGTTTTCTGGAGTTAATGAAAAAAAAATAGCCTAAGATGTCATGACACAATATTATGTAAGCTGAAGCGCGCGTGTTACACTGAACCGCGGCAACGTGCCAGGTCGGTCAATGGTACATTACTTTTTTCAGCAAGACAGGCGTGATTCTCACGTCCGTTTTATTCACATACTTAGGCAGGCTAATTTCAAATGCGAGGAGAGTCAGTGTATCCGCTCTCAATTAATAAAAATATATAACCCCGAGAAATGGGGAAAATAAAGGTTATCTAGCCGCATACATACCCCAAGCTCGAATGTCAGCGAGGGCATATCGTCGGCCTGCTGATAAAACCTCGTACCTTCAAAAAGATAAACTTTACAGGAGAGCATAAAAAAATGATTAATTTTGCGTGTAAGACTGCATTTGAGCTGTGTTCGGGTAGGATGACCATTTTTCTTCCAAGAATGAGTCCAATCAATCAAATTCGTACTTTACAATGTCGTGGACAAACGAGTTTTTGTTTCTTATCAAATTGGAGATGGGAGGTTTAATCAGCAGGCCGGCGATATTCTATCCGTAAGTGAAAAGTACCGTTGCGCGCGTGACGAGTTTTCCGCAACTTGGGATCAACCGACGCCGGTCTGACAGCCTCGAGACGGGGACAGGGAAGCTGTCCGAAAAAGTGATTGGGCGTGACGTCACGAGCTTCCCTGAAAGTCAACAACAAGCACCAGCGGCAGAAGCGCAGCGGCCGCGCGAGGGGGAACAGCGTGCCGCTCATCACATGCCCCGTGCCTGCGTGCGCTATTCTCACTCTGCAGGGCAGCTGAGCCGACGCGTTATCCGGTGCTGCTAAGCAGCGTTAGCGAGCGGCTCCTTGTTTACATTTTCCGAATATTTTTATTCCCTCTCGCGGCGCAGGAAAGGGCACGAGCGTGCAAGGGAGACTGCTCGAGGGGGAGCCCCTGAGGTTTCCCCGTCATTCAGGTAAATAAGCAGGCTGATGATGGCAATTTTTCCCCACAATATTATTCCTCATGGGCTGCTGAGATAAATGACTTTCTGCATTGAGGAATTGCAAACTGTTTTCTTCTCTACCGGGCTCGCTACGCGTGTATCCTAAATTGTTGTCATCTTTAGCTGGCAGGCTAACGTTAGCAGGCTTGCACATACTGCAAGGATGGGGAGGCTTGCTTTCTTGATGCTGCAAGCGGAGGCTGTCACGCTCCAGACGAGCGGAGGTGGAAGGATTGTATGGCCCCGGCCTAGTGCAGCCTGCGGTACTGGAGTCCCGATCGTATTTTCGATGCTGGACAATGGGAAGATGCTTATTTTTTCCAGCATAAGAATAAACGTAAATTAACTACTCTTTTGCAATTAAGTGGTGTCGTGCACAGTTTTGGTCATTGGTGCATTGTTAGGTAGCTGGTTATTCCTGCTGCAGGGAGCTAACTGGCTAGCTACCCAGCTAAATGCAGAATGTTGCTGGCGGCGTGCCTTTAAAATATATTGTTTGCCGTTATTATTATTTCCTGCTTAGGAAACGGTAACTGTAACGTTTCTCTTATCCTTAACGGGTGCATTTCACATCCATATCATGCATATTAAATTTTGGCATTGAATAAATGTCTTGATGTACAATTTATTTCCGTGAGTAGTGTATTATATAACAGAAAATTACACCCCACCCCCTTTAGACAAAAGCTGTTGTTTGTTTGTTTGTGGTAAGGACACAATGGTTTGTCCTTATTTCGCGGCCAGAACAATGCCTGTTTATGGTGAATTACGGCGGCGCGGTGCTATACGATAAACAAACCATTAGCTGGTGGTTTGGCGATACGCCTGCCCGGTGTGTCAGCCATTGTTTGTGTTGACATTCGCTACATTTTCCTGTTTATGTCGTATCCCAAGCCGGTGTTTCCAGACGCCACAGAAATGGCCCATTTGAACCGCTAACTTGGCCAAAATGCGACATCATGGCTGTGTGGTCACATATTTTGATGTCTTTACACGTAGATTCGTTTATAATACAGCCAGCAAAGCGGTGGTTAAAAGAGCAGTCATGCGCCGATGCGTTGTACACTTATTGTGAATGATAACAATGGGATTGGGGGTCATTGTACATCTAAGCAGTAGCTGTGGCACAATTGGAAGCAGGTTTAACTGCTGACCGGCTTCATTGTCACGTATTAATAAAGGAAAAATTCAAACAGCAATTAATGTGTATTCCTGATATGAGAATGGTGAAGTGTGTGTGTGTGTGTGTGTGTGTGTAAATGAATTACAGCATTACGCTTATGTGCCAACAATTGTTTATTTGTATACAAATAAAAGGATGAAGTAGTCAGGATTATGTTTACCCACGGGAACATTTGCTTTGTTTCAGAATGTCCTTGCAAGTAACCAAGGCTAAACAAAGATGTGTTATTACCTTGGCTTTTTACGTAGTGTACTTTTCTTGAATAATATTTCAGGAGTCTACACTTAGCAACAGTCTGGTATTCTCTCAGATACAAAAGGCTAGGGTAACTGAGGTAGTGTTGGTGTAATTATTCAAAAACCTCTTATTGCATTTAATAACATCTTTTAACAAAATGTGGTTTAAACAGCTAATACCTGCCATCAATGAGCGGAAGAAATTGATTCACTTTGCAGCTTCCCCTTAGCTTCTAATGTCTCGTCTACCTCTTTGCACATCAAAGGATTTTCATTATCGTCACCATAGGTGCAATAAATTTAATCCGATACTTCGTGTAACAAAAGATTTTAAGATTTTGAAGAGGTATTTCAGGCCTGTGCTGTACAACATCTCAGTGTACTGTAATCCAAGCATGTGCCATCATTAATGTCATTTCTTCATGAAATTATCCCCAAAGTTGTTGACAGTGTAATGTAGTATTTCTCTACAAATACAAACTGTGGTAGAGTAGCAGAATGGCTGTAATGAGTGCATTAGCTGGATATCAGGTGAATGTTAAGAATCGGTGCTTCTTCTCTCTCGTCTGTGTGGAGTTCATTACGCACACCCTCATTTATCACCTTCGGTTTGCTCAGAGTTCTCGGGTACAAAGCTGGGCTTGTGCTGCTTGCTGATATTTTGGATCTTGTCACAAATGGTACGACGGCGGTTTGAGTTTATAAGTTCCCCATTTAAGTCTGGTGTGATATTCATTTTTCATGCCCTTTATTCCCTCTTTCGTTTCATCTCAGACTTGACATCTCAGACTTGACATCTTCGTTTCATCTCAGACTTGTTGTCACTCTTCTAGCCACAGATTAATTCGTTGTTTATCTGTCGTAAAAATACTATAATTCTATCCTGAATGTTTATTTTGCCAAGATTTGCAATGAATGTGTCTGGAGAAGATTTGAAAGCACCTGGTTTGTCCTCCTGTGGTAGGAAGTTTTTAAAGCAGCATTCAGCTACAGTCTTGTCTCACATTGGCCATCTCGTCTCTCTCTGCTTCTCTTCGTCCAATAAAGAGGGTTAGTGGTGTGTCACTGTCAAAGACTGTGTCTATATCATTTAGTTCCCTTCCAGTTTCAGTTTCAAGCTCCAAATCAAAGTTGACATGAACATTTTGAGTAATCTTCAACTCTGCAGGGTGCAACTGTAGTGTGTGTTGTGTTATCCTACAAGTCAGCGGCGTGTACCTGCTGGAGTGAATGCAGTGTGTCGATGCTGTGTGGCAGCCTCTGTCAGTGGTTTTGAGAGGATGGGTCTCATTGTTAAGGTTGTGTAGACAGAACTGTAGCGCTGGCTGCAGGGAGTGTGCGTCTGTGATCATGTCTGAAGTTACTGGCCAGACATGGGTTTCACTTCCATTCATAAGAGAAGCAGTCTGTGGGTCCTCTTCCACCCAGGAAGTGCTTGTTCTTTGATGAGGTTAAACAAGGTCACCGCAGTTTCTCAGTTCCTTTTCTCGTCAGATACCTCAAGCGCAAACATACTAATACATCTGCACCGACACATGCGCATCCTCATGTGCTCCTGCCAATGAACACGCGCTCTATTGCAAGCACGTGCTGGCACAAACGCATGTATTAATATAGACATGCATGTACATATCATATTGACCATCATGGGCGGCACAGTGGTTAACATTTGCTGTCTCAGCAAGAAGGTCGTGGGTTCGAATCCGGTCTGGGACCTTTCTCTGTGGAGTTTGCATGTTCTCCCCGTGTTCGCGAGGTTTCCTCCAGGTACTCCGGTGTCCTCCCACAGTCCAAAGACATGCATATCGGGCTAATTGGAGACACTTAATTGCCAATAGGTATGAGTGTGAGAGCGAGTGTGTGTGAATGGTGTGTGTGCCCTGCGATGGATTGGCAAGCTGTTCAGGGTGGGTCCCTGCCTTTGCCCGTAGTCAGCTGGGATAAGCTCCAGCTCTACTGTGACCCCAGTGAGGAATAAGCAGGTATAGAGAATGGATGGGCGGACCTTGACGATCATGCGTTGAGGTGTATGCACTCTCATAATCACCAACGAACACAAGCTCAAAAACGCACACATGCCGGCCTGCACACAAGTGTGCACACACGCATGTTGCATAGACACACGCGCACACACACACACACACACACACACACTCAGTCACTCACTGATGTTTGGGGTACAGCCCATGGTTTTGTTTGAAAGAAAGGGAGGGCAGAGTGGGGCCTGGTCTGCCTGCCGAGACAGTCAATCAAAACCTTTCTAGCACTGACAGGAACTGGTTTGGGACAGCCAATCAAAACCTCTCTATTTGCGCATGATTTTTACCATTGTCTCTCCAGGGAAGACATTATCATAAAAGGTTTTTCTTGCCTCATATCTTTTTTGGTTGCTTTATTTTGAGATTACAGTTGTAGTCTTTCTTGTTTTTTTTTTTTTTTTTGCCTTGAGTATAAATTTGCCTTGGCTTGCAGTAGCATTAAACTTCTGACCTAGGGATTTAAGTAAAACTTATTAAGGCAATTTTTAAGAATGCAGAAATGAGTTCATTAAAATAATTATATTCATATTTATGAATAAAACATGACAATTTCCTTGCCTCTCTGTGTATTATGAATTAAGCTTTTTGTTTCCATGCCATTTTGCGTTAAGATGGACTCAAGGCCAGTGCGCATGTGCCTGTTTGAAATTCACTGGCATTATCCCAGCTGAGACATTGATTAATTATTTCTATAAGGTCATTTAGGGTAAGTTTCCCTATTGGAGCTGCAGTAACAAAAGAATTGTAATCTGTCTATCAGTCTTTTATTTCTCCTGAATTAGAAAATTCACTAAATGTTTTGTAATCTTTGTGAATTTAATTTATTACTGCCTAAATTGTTCTCTTGTCCATGAACAGCACTGCGAATTTGAACCATGAAAAATCCAGTTTCCGTTTTTTTACAGATTATGATTTTGTCTGTGAAAATGGAATTAAGATGGACATTTCACTGTGAAACTGGATATTTTCAGAACATAATTGAATTATTCCCATGTAATCCCACATAATTGTCGCGTAGCGACTGCCATTACAAGAGCTAAATTGGCAACATAGTTTAATTATTTTCCAATGAATTCACATAATCTTTTTTGTGTGCCTCACTGCGAAGGGAGGGATGGATTGAGCGTAATGTGGGCTGTCGCTGCTTGGTGTGGCATTATCGATATTGAAGTTAGTTAGCATAGCTTGTTTTTCATTGAAATGTGTGACTGTCCCTTTCCAAATGGACAGCTTGGTTGTCGCTGGTTTAGCTTGAGAGATGATGTCCTGAGAAACTGAAATGTGCCATTTTTGAGGTGATGAATGTTTATAGTGCTACAGTCAGCCTCTTCACAAAAGCCTTGCCATAAGTTTGCACGAGGTCCCTCCCTGTGCAGACCTAGCCTCTCCTATGGATGTTTCAAACGGGAATTATCATAAACGGTGGAAGTCCATTGAAAATGTGTTGCACCTTTTCAAGAATGCCCTGGGAGAAATACCAGAACAGGCACAAGTTGGAAGAATGTGAGGGAGTGAGAGAAACAGGGGCATGATTTTGGCTCCGGGCGCTGCTCACACACTCTGTAGCTGAGTCCTCTCATCAAACCATATATCTTCAGATGCAAGTCAGAAACCCAAGTTGCAAAGGGGATTCAAACCAGCATCCCGACGGATGACAGCCAGGCATCCTACCAGTTGGCTGCCCTGGAATGCCTTGTTCTGCATGTTCCCTGACACTAGCGTGGTTTCCCCGTGCCTCCGCAGATGGCGTAGTGTGTACCATTATCCCCCCTGCAGGGACAGATCAGTATGGTTCTTTCAGTCGCCCCAACTTTCCTGAACTTTTACTGTGCAGAATGTACAGAATAAAAAAAGAAGTTTTGTTTTAATTGTCTTGGGTCTTACCGGTACTTTGATTTTGTCAGAAACCATTCTGTGTGTTCTAATAACTTTCTGGTTGATTGATAATGGCTGTAAATTCACACGATAGGCTGAGCTGTTAATATTTTTATTACATTGTAAAGCCCTGCCACTCAAGCACCGAACAAGAGCGCCTGTCCTCGAAATCAGGCCTTTAGCTTCTAATTTAGGGTCCCAGTTCTCTACCCACAACACAGCCATTCCAGTATATTCTTCCTCCTCTCTACTGATTGTCCTCTGACGCTCTCTTTGTTTTGCGAGTGGAAAGTAAACTCATTTTACGCTGGGACATTATGATGGGCTGTTGATCTTTTCCTTTTCCAGAGTGTCTCTGTGAGAAAAGTGTCTCTCAGCAGGTTGTGATGCTGTTGACAGATTTTTCATGGTTTTTTTTTGTTTTTTTTTTGTATGTAGAAAAGATGAATCTGAATGCCTCATAATGCAAGATGCCTTATTCTACAAGAGAGAAAAATATTTCAGAAAAGAAGTCTTGGGTCTTGTACTTTGGTTTTTATGTCATAATTTTTTTTTGTCGTATGCTTGTACTCTTTTTAAAAATAAAGCTTTTGTATTATAGTACTGCACGTTCTGCGAATGTGCATGTTTTTTTGGAAAGGCTCCTAGAATAAATCTGAAAATGCTCTGTATTCAGATGAATTTGGAAATGACCTGGAGATGGACGGGTATTGGTTTTGACCCCAGCTGTATTGCGGCATCGACCAACCAGGCTCCACCTCACCTGATTTAGATAGGAATGTTTACCAGGGTATCGGCCTAAATGTTAATGCAGTCTCTGGACGTGCCGGTCATTGTGAATGTACATGTTGTTCTGAATAGCGGCCCCTCAGCTAACCCTTCGGGTGAAGTGGCAGGTTGTGCTTGTGTGTGCTCACTTATTGGCGCTGACAGAACTCTGTTCCTCCCACAATGCCTCAGTGTGCCCTCGGCCGCGTCGTGCCACCCTCTCCCCTCCTCCGTTGTCTGTCTGCCAGACGGCCCGGATGCTCCCTCTGCATTTATTTTTGTCGCTCGAGTACTGGCTGGCTTTTATTACACCTGAACAAAAACTCTGTAGCGGCTATCAGAATGATGTTAAAAAGAGGGTTGTCGGCGGGCGGGCAGAGCAGAGGATACAGGGGCATGAACATTAGCACTCTGCGGCGGAGTCTGAGCGTGCGCGCCTGCTCCTCAATGCTGCGCGGCTTTAATGCGGCGGGGATTTACGCGAGTTTGTGACACGTTGAGACTGATTAATGGTGTGTGTGGCTGTCTCTGTCTGGATCCGCCGCCCTGCAGAAATTAAATTAATATCTGGCGGATTGGGTGCTCCCTTCGGTTACGTAAAGAGATTGAATTGAGTGCGGGTTTTTTTTTTTTTTTTTTTTGCCGTGGTGGCGGCTATAGCCGGTTGCCGCGGCGACGGGCATTGTCAGGGACGGCGTCTGCCTTTTGTGTCGCGCCGGGGAAAAGCGCTGGAGAGGGAAGCCGGGGAAAAAAAAAAACATTCGGGGGGAACTCCGCTTCGTGTGCCCAAATAAAAGAGCGAGAAAGACTGCACTGCACCAAAAACTCCAGTCCTGAGAACATGGCACCTGCTGCTACTGTTCGGCTCCCATTTTACACTGCAGGAGTACGTTAGGCTGTATCCTCGTAGCTAGGATGCTTCAGTTGGATTCTGATCGTTGGTGGTTAAAGTCTCCATGTATTCACAGTGAGCGCTGTGCTGCTGTTTGGCCCACATGCAAGGCCGTTCGCTCCACTTAACTCTTAGGGGATTGGCATCACAGTCTACTGAAAATTATTTTGTACAAGTAATCAGCAAAAAAGCTGGGTGTAACTGTAAAAAAAAGATTTTTGCTAGGGAGTTCAGAGCTGGTGGTTTTGTTCTGTTTTTTGGGTTCAGTTTTGTCGCACTGAAGGGGTCAGGGTGGGTCTGGTTGGGGAAAGGTGGCACCACAGATCTTGTATTCTAAGTATGACTCCATGGCCAGGTGAGAGTGCTGCTCTATCCATCCCCATCATGGCTGCATCTTCATGATGCAGCATGGAAACTGCATTTTGGGGTTAAAGCTGGGGTCCTCGCCAGTGGGGTGAAATAAGGTAACAAATCGACCGGGCCCACTGCTTTTTTTTGTTTATTTTATTTTGGGGGGAGGTAAGGGGATAACCTTAGTTGAGGAGGGCTCACAGAATTCTGCCAGAGTTTCTCAGGGAATATTCTTTCAGAGGTCCCAGAATTCCTAGCTGGGACCCTGGTTGGAGTGGCGTGCGCCTGGGTGCGATATTGTGTGCGCAGGAGAGGTAACGGGGAGACTGTGGTGCTGGTTGGGGGGTCCTTGCGAGGGGGGGCCTTGTCTCAGCAGCTGGAGTCGGACTGCACGCGTGTGCATGGCCATCGCTCACCATGAGACAAAAAGAACCCCGTGTACATAGTCAGCGTGCTTCAGGGACGTGCTCTCAGATGACCCACACGGAGTCGCCGATATGCTCCGCACCAGCCGCTCTCTCCCTCCCTCTCTCCGTCTCCCTGGAAGAGCAATAATTCCACTGCGGCACAGTGACAGCTGACTTTTGTGACACTCGTTTCTTTCTGACATCTGATTTTCTTCTTACAATGGAACTTAATAAGCACACAAAAGAACACCAAAACCCTTTTTTGAAATGCAGACGGGATTGTAGGCTTCCTGCGTTTGGCTTGGTGGAAATATACAAAGAGTTTTCTTTGTGCGGAGCATTTACCGGGCTCTCTGGAGCACTGGTTGTGATACCGCTGGTGGTACGTGCTGTCTGCGAGTCCAACAAAGTTGTGCGAGGAAACTGCACAGGGCACCAGAGGCTGCAGTCTGAGCCAACTAGAGATAGGCCTCCAGTTCTGTCCCCTAGGCTCTGTGAATGTCAGTCTAATGGCAGGAGTACTTTGGCTTGAGTCTATAAGTGTGATGGTTCAAGCCCCAGTGTAGCTGCAGTAAGATCAGTGCAGCTGTTGGGCCCTTGAGCAGGGCCCTAAGACGAGGTACCAAACCCCACATTGCTCTTGAGGACATTGGTCCTGGCCCAGCTTTGTCTCTCCAACTTTAATTTCGCTTGTCGCATTAGCTACATGACTGTTCAACAAGAATAATATCGGGAACTAATTTAGATGCCTTATTTGTGGATCCAGATTTGGTACCTTTCGGGAGTTTGTCAAATTCAATCACAGCTACTACCTATTGGACGTACAGACTCTTTCTGTGACCCACCAGGGCTCGAAATTGCGACCGTTTTGGTCCCATTTGCCACCAAAATTAACACTGTGCGACCCAGTGACGTGTGTTCTGAGGTTAGTTTGGTGAGGCAGAATCCTCCCCTTTGCTTAATTGGCAATCAGACGATTAGCTAGTTTAGTAAGATTATTGGGCAGAATGACGGGCCAGTTTATGTTTCCGCGGCGTTATTACTCAGTACACTGAACCTGAAATGCTCATGAAAGTGCAGATTTGGGCGTACTTGCTTGCAGGAAGCCAGAGATGTGGTGAGGCGAGGCAGTGACCCAAACTTTTATCTCAGGATTTTGTGAACCTGTTCCCACATACTATTCCTGATTGACAATCAAAATAATTAAGACCAAGCCTATAGGATTCCCATATGCTGATGGAGGAGATGATGACAAAAAGATTCTTTCACCTATGCGCTTCAATTCGAGACTGCTAGGATGGAAATCTGAATAATCAATTAGGAAAAATTCTTGGCTCTCAGCAATTCTGTATATTATTTTAACATTTTGTTAATGGGATTATGAAGGAAGACAAAAAAGGCCGCTTTTTTATTTTTTTTGGTATGAAAGCGCGTATTTAAAGGAGAATAACGTTGTATATTGATCAAGCATTGAGCTCTGCATAAGTCGAACTGTTTTAATATTTGTTGATGACATTGCTTCGTCTTTACGGAAGCAAGTACATGCAAATCTGCTGTGTAGTATACAGATAAATCCCTATTTTTATTCAAGAGCATGGTATTTTGTTTTGTGCGTAGACTGTGCAGAATCTTTCCCGGAAGTTCTGCTCTCGCACTCAAATTGCCCTCGCTCGCGCTTGGATTTTATCTCCTCGCACTCAAAACTGCCTCTGGTGACATGTCATGAGGTGGGCCACTAAAGTGTGACCGGGTCAAAATGGTCCATTTTTCAATACTCCTACTGCATATTACATGCCTTCAGCCAAATCAAAAACAGCAAACAGAAATGTATTATCTCATTCCGTTCTAATGTTATTGAGAGTAACATGCATTTAATTCACAGGAAAATACATTGAAAGCTGCTACTGTAATTTGGGGGAAAAAGCCACTAGATGGCAGTATTGACTTTTTTTTGTTAAGCCCAGTCTGGAGCTAGATTTGGGCATGTCCTGGGCATGTCTGAGAGGGGAAGTCCCAGAGAATTGAAAAAAAAGTCTAAAAGGTAGGAGGGGGCTACAAAAGAGTATATAAGGAGAGAAATTGAGAGAGTAAAGTAGAAGGAGAAATTGCAAGGAGAAGGATACATTTGACCAGACCTGTCACTGTTTTCAAGACCTGTGAAGTTTTTTTGTGGATTTTTGCCTGTGTTGGAGCATTTTCCTGTCCCAGGACATCACCAAGCAACCCCATCTCAAGGGACTGTAAATATTTTTTTTTCTTGTGCCAATCTCGGTCAGTAGTATTAATTGTAGGTTAGTTGTCAGTCTTTGTTTAATTAAATCTGTTTAAGTTTTAAAATTGTCTCGGATGGGACCCTTTTTACAAAAACTAGTGTTATTTGGTTAATATTCATTCAATTTCACCCAGGTTTGTTTTATTTTGCAGATAACATCCAGTTCATAAAAATACCCTGCCTTACCATGAAGAAGTAGAACATTATAACCATAATCTAGCTGCTTCTCTGCCGCCACCGCTCCACCATCGCTCCGATCCACCCCGTTATTGCTATTCTAAAAAGGCCGCTCAACCAAAAGTATCCCACCAAATTTAAACAAAGTTGGTGGCAAATGAAAGAGAACTTCAACAGCTACAATTTGATACCAAAATTACAATAAAAGACCCATGGATCTTAGAGAAAATACATTTTGAATAAGCAGTTTCTTGGCGTAGTGTCACAGATCCACCCTTTTTGAGTGCCCACCTCATGACATGCGACCCTCTGCGCGCTTGAAACATTTCTGCTTGCACTCGAAACATGAGAGCAGAATTTCAGGGAAAAATTTTGTACAATCTACGCACGAAAAGAAACACCACGCTCTTGAATAAAGATAGGGATTTCCCTCCATATCTAGTGAGCATTTCGGTTTGATGAACTGAGTAATAACGGCGTGGAAACTTAAACTGGCCCGTCATTCTGCCGAATAGTCTTACTTAGCTTGTCTGATTGCTAATCAAGCCAAGGGGAGGCAGACTAACCTCCGAACGCGCGTCACAGTGTTAATTTTGGTCATGTCATACGTGATATAATCGGTACCCATGAATAGCTGGAAAAATTCTATAGCTCAGTTTTTGCTCGGTTTCAAGTCAGGGCCTTCTTTCACGGAGCAGGACTATGAAGTTATCAGGATTACTCCTCCAGTAAAAACCACTTGAGAACACTCCAGCAGTGAAATCAGGAGTCCTCCAGAAATAAAAGTTGGGGCAGGACTGTGTCATGCTAACCTTGTGCAGGGTCACCTGTTTGATTAGTTTGATGTTTAACTTGAAACCATTTTGAATTGTCTGGCAAATCAGTGATTGACAGCTGGTTCGCATGAGATGCGGGGTTCACATAACTCAACTCAGAAAAAGTTGGGACAGTATGGAAAATGCACATGAAAACCAAAAGCGGTGATTTCTAAGTTTACTTTGACTTGCACTTTGAGAAGCCAACATATTTTATGTTTATTTTTTTGTATGGTCAGCTTAACTTTATTTGTAAAGATACATCAATTCCTGCCCTCAGGGCCCACAATTCATTATAAAAACAAGTTGGGGGGGGGAGGAAATTTAGGACTAATTATGAGGGGGGGGGATGAAGTAGAACGTGATTTGAAACAGCTGATATTAGTAGGTGATTTTAATCAAGATTTGGTGCAAAAGCAGTATCCAGGAAAGGCCCGTTGCTTCAGGATGAGCTGAGGACTGCGAAAATGCCCGCAGATGATGAGAAAATCATTGAGCGGTCTAAAAACAGTGTTCTTTAAATAAGTATTGGGATGTATTTGGATATTCCCCCTCTTCACTGCATAGTATAGTTTAAGGACTCAAGGAATCTGAGGGAATTTCCTTCATACCGGACGAGAGGGCGAAGCTTGGCTCAAGGGCAGTGATGTCTGATCACTCAAGTGGCTCTGTATCCAGGGCCTTCATCTATCTATTAGTCGCATAACCACATGGACTCAGGATTACTTTGGCAAACCTTTGTCAAGAACTACTGTAGATGGTTACATCCATATATGCGTGTTCAAAATTTACTGCACAAAAAGAAGCCGTGGCCATGCTGTGATAAAGTATTTGCCTCCTTCTTCTTATTTTCCTCTATTTGTGCTTATTTATTATATGTAAATGTTTCAGATCATCCAGGTAATTTTAATATGAGACGAAGGTAACATGAGTAAACGCACACAAACACACAAATTTAAATGATCATTTCATTCATTGAAGGTAGACAGTAATTCAAAATGTATTTCGCTCATGGGAAAAATAAATGCCCCCCTAAATCTATTAATGGGTTATGCCTCACTTGGCAGCAACAACTGCAATCAAATGTTTTTGTTAACTGGCAGTGAATCTTTTTGGTCCACTGTTCTTTGGAGAATTGACTTAATTCAGCCACAATGGAGGATTTTTTAAAAGCAAGAGCTGCATGTTTAAGGCCATGCCTTTGCATCTCAATCGGATTCAAGTCATAACTTTGACTAGGCCGCTCCATAACCTTCATTTTATTTCTTTTCAGTCAGAGGTAGGCTTGCTTGTGTGATTCAGATCATTGTTCTACTCCATAATCTAACTGCACTTGAGCTGTAGGTCATAAACCAATGACCAGATATTCTCCTTCAGGATTTTCTGGTAGAGCGCAGAATTCATAGTTTCGTCAATTATGGCAATTCACCCAGGTCCTGAGGCAGCAAAGCAAGAAGTTCCACTTTTGACTCCATAGTTCAAAGAACAAACAAAGTCATCGAGATATTTTTGAGTAATTGCAAGATGAGCCTTTATGTGGGGTTTTTTTTTTTTTTTTTGGGTCAGCAGTGGTTTTTCGCCTACCTGTAGTTGCATTATTGCCCCGTCACTTATTTATATTGCAGCCGTGATCACTGACCTTAACTGAGGCAAGTGAGGCCTGCAGTTCTTTAGATGCAAGTCCTGGCTCTATTGTGATCTCCTGGATGAGTTCTCTATGTGCTCTTGGAGGAATTTTGATTGGCCAGCCACTTCTTGGAAGGTTAATCACTGTTCCAAGATTTCACCATTTATAGACAATGGCTCTCACTGTGGTTCACTGGAGTCCCAGGACCTTCAAAATGGCTTTATAACCCAAAGTGAAAGATGTCAGCGACCTTGTTTCTCATCTGTTGTTACATTTCTTTAGATTGCGGCATCTAGTGCTGCTTTTTGCCTACTTCACCTTGCCAGACAGGCTCTATTCAAGATATGTGTAGATTCTCCTGAGCTGTCTGTAATCATGCCTGGGTGTGTCTTGGGAAATTGAACCCAATTGTCACATAAATTTATTTAACTAGTTGATGTAGTATATAAGGGCACAACTACTTTCTCACATACAGTAGGGCCAAGTAGCATTTATAGCTTTTTTTTTCTTGAATGAATGTAATCATCATTCATAAATTACTTTTTGATTTTGTTTTGGTCATTTTTGTCTCATATTAAAATTAGTTTTATGGTCTGAATATTTTAAGTTTGACAATTATGCAAAAATAGAGTACATCGTGAAAGGGCATTTTCATGGTATTATATATTTACTGTGTCTGGAACTGTGGCTGAGTTCTCTTCGCTTGGAGACGTGCAATAGACCATCTCACAGAAGAAAATGAGTATTGTAGTCAGGTGAATCAATTTATTAGGTTTTTTTTTTTTTTTTCAATAAACGGATGGTGTGTGCATTGAACTAAAGAAACAAAGGAGTATCCTGACAACCAGCATCAAGTCCACAAGCCACCCTCAGTCACGGTATGGGGCTGTGTCACCGCCCTTGGCAAGAGTAAATTGCTCTTCTGTGGAGGTGCCCTTAATACTGAAAAATGTATTGAGATTTTAGAGAAATGTACAGTATGCTGCCTTTTAGAGTACAATGTGTAGAACCGCATTAGATCCGCATTCTGCATGCATTGGTTGGGTGAAAAGAATGTCGGTTGCTGAACTGACCTATCATGAATGGAGAAAGTCTGCTTCATTTTGAAACACGACATGCGAAATCGAAGACCCCGTACTATTTCACTCCATCAGACGCTTGCAGGAAGAACGGGACGCTAGAGTCTATTATTCATTCTGTGTCTTCAGTCCCTCTACATTTATTATGTGTTGTGAAGAGGAAAGGCAAAATTACAAAATATTAAATCCTTTGCTCTCCCAACTTTTTTGAAATGTGTTGCAAGAATCCAAATTGTCAATTTTTAAAAGTCAGTAAAATTCACGAGTGAAACCGTTAAGTGTTGTTGAATTGCTTTCATTGTAACCGGGGCTAAAGATAAAATTTCAGCTGAAATTTTAGGATTGTACATTGTACAACTTGAGGACATAGCCCTGTGGGGTACTTGTACTTACCACAACCTACAGGAGAGATTTTAGGGGCGACCAAACTTTTACCAGACCCCTGAGCAGTGTTTTGGCATAATTTGGAAGCAGTCTGAGCAATGGTGTGCCTTGCTACCCCCGGATGAACAGACAGACAGACAGACATGCCACCAATTATTGTCATGGGATTCTACCTTCTCAACTCTTTCTGATTTTGGGTTGTAATTACCTCCCATTACTTGCCCTGTTATGATGAACGCTTCAAACTCTAGCCTAGTTAAACTCGCTAAGATATTAAACTTGCATGTGTCACAAGTAGCATAAAATGTTTATAGTTTTTCTATATCTCATTTCACCCTTTCAGTGCTTCTGGGACACATTTGTTCCATGATGTTTCAAAATATCCCATTGGGAAATGCTAGTCCCAGATATTCTTGCATTTTGGCCAATTCCATATTACAGTCCCAAAAATGATCCAGTGAGTATGAGCCAGTGAGTAACTCTGACTTTTGCTGCTGTAATCAGAACTGAAAGGGCTAAATGGTGGTTTTGGTGTTCATTTGCCTTTTTGTGTTGTCATGAGTTTTGAACTGAACAAAGTGTTGCGTGTAGAGCCTGTACTTTACAGCACAAGTACTGTGTTAGTCTGTGAGTGTGGGCTTGAGTGGGCTGTGATGGGGGCTATGAGTGGGGTGTAAGTAATTATTTAAAATCCTCACTTTCATTTCCCTCTTCGGTTTTATCTTGGAAATTCCGGAAAGATACTCCTAATAATTGGACACAACGTAATCTGCAATGTCGTAATTTGGAAATCTGTCACTTTCGAGCTGTGCCTCACCTGGGGAATTTTGGTGACCTTTCCATGCATATTCCCCCACAGCACGTGTTCAGTTCTATTGTAACGTTATGATGATGTTCGGCGTGTGAAGCTGCTGAAACTTGCTGACTGGTCGGTGTGGAGGCTGGTTTGAACCGGAGCAGAGACGCCTCTGTCATTGCCTCCCTCATTAACTCCTCCTCTCAGGAGTCACTTAATGCACCATTAATTTGCTAATTTTTATGGCACTTCGTTTCTTTGTGGTGTCTGCATGCGCTGTGGGGAGTTTAGATGTGCAAATTTCTAAAGTAGAGGGGCAAAACACTACCACCACATTTCTGCAGTTCTCTTTGTGAAATCTGGATTAAATCATGTCGTTGAAGGCTGCAGTGTCTGCAGGTTTAACTTCAGTTATGAAGAACCCTGGTGGCTGCAGATTTAAGTATTGTCCTGGAAGGCTTGTCTGCTGGTCTACCCCCAGTCCTGTGGGTACAGCCTGCAGGTTTATCTCTCGTCTTTGTAGGCTGTGGTGCCTGCATGTTTAACTGCCGTCCTTGAAGCTGCAATGCCTGCATTTTTAACTCAAATCTTGGAGGGCTGCAGTGCTTGCAGGTTTAATTTCAGTCCGGAAAGCCACAGTGCCTGTAAGTCTAACTCAAACATGCAGACCCCTTCAGGAATTAACTCCAGTCTTGGAGTGGTACAGTGTCTGCAGCTTTAATTCCAGTCCTGGAAAGCTGCAGTGTCTGCAGGTTTAACTCCAGTCCTGGAGGACTGGAGTGTCCACAGGTTTAACTCCATTCCTGGAGGGTTGCAGTGTCCACAGATTTAACTCCATTCCTGGAGGGTTGCAGTGTCTGCAGGTTTAACTCCATTCCTGGAGGGTTGCAGTGTCTGCAGGTTTAACTCCATTCCTGGAGGGTTGCAGTGTCTGCAGGTTTAACTCCATTCCTGGAGGGTTGCAGTGTCTGCAGGTTTAACTCCATTCCTGGTGGGTTGCAGTGTCTGCAGGATTAACAGTGTCTTCACCAGGTTTAACTCCATTCCTGGAGTACTGTAGTGTCTGCAGGCTTAACTCCATTCCTGGATGACTGTAGTGTCTGCAGGTTTAACTCCATTCCTGGAGTACTGCAGTGTCTGCAGGTTTAATTCCAGTCCTAGAGGGTTGCAGTATCTTTAGGTTTAACTCCAGTTGTGGATGACTGCAGTGTCTGCAGGTTTAACTCCAGTTGTGGATGACTGCAGTGTCTGCAGGTTTAACTCCAGTTGTGGATGACTGCAGTGTCTGCAGGTTTAACTTCATTCTCAGAGGACTGCAGTGTCTGCAAGTGTAGCTCCAGTGTTGGACAACCACAGTATCTGCAGGTTTAACTCCAGTCCTGAAGGGCTGCAGTGTCTGCAGGTCTAACTCTGTCCGTGGATGGCTGCAGCGTCCGAGGGTTTAACTTCATTCCTGGACGGATGCAGTTCAGTGGTTCTGAAAAAATGTAACAAATGGCTTCTAAACTGGCTCCTGGCAGAAATTCTAATGAGACCCGAGTTATGTCTCAGCGTTGAGCAAAATAAACCTAGAAATCATTGAAGTTTGGTTGAAGTTGAGATGAGAGGGAATAACGGTGGAGAAAATTAAATTTTTCTGGTTTGTTTCAGTCTAGCACAGTGAGAGAGGGAATTAATTCATCTTTCTTTCACCAAGCTAATCTTCTGCTGCTGTTTTGGTCTAGAGTGAACTGAATAAGATGGCTTCCCTTCCTGTAAAAAACTGACTCTTTAGCCTTATTTTTGTATATGAAACGGTGTATTTATGAATGGCTGCTTCAGGGGAATAATATAGTCTTTACTGAAGTTGATAGCTCAGTTGCATATATTTAGCCGTTTACCTATAAACGTGGCAGCCATGGTGGCGTTTATTTACATCTCCTGTGCGTCATTTGATGGAATCAGTCGCGTTTGAATTTGATAGGCCTAAATTATTGGGCACATTTGAATCAACTGAAGAACTTGAGGCCAAGAGATCAGCTTGCCAGTCAGTCTAAGTAAAACTGCTGTCCTATTCAGGAACTCGTGCAGTCCTGGAGTATAGATCACCGCGTTAAGTGGCCCGTGTATGTTTTGTTTAAGTTGTAAAAGCCTCGGAAGCATGTGCTTGCATAAAAAACCCCCTTCCATCTGCTGAGAAGTTGGTGTTGTGTGGTGAAAACGGAAGAGTGTGAGGTGGTGTTGTTGTAGCTGGGTGGGGGTGGGCGCTTTGTGTTTTAACAATGATTGTGTTTGTCATGTACGTGTGTCTAAGGCAGGAGCGGGCGGAGGGAGGGGGGGGGCAGAGGGGAGAAAAGGGAGAGAAAATCCATGCTTTTTTTTTTTCTCCTTCAACTTCCTTTCAGGCTGAGTCACAGCGAAGAGTGGGAAGAGAAGGAGCGAGAGAGAGGGAGGGAGGGAGAGCGCGCACGCAGCAGCCGAGGGCGAGGTGGAACGGCGTTAGCGTGCGAGAGAGAGAGAAAGAAGAGGAGACGGCACACGCGGTGCGGACAGAGAGAGGGAACGAGGGAGGGCGAGAGAAAGCGAGAGACCCAGCGGAGGAGTGACTGCCCATCTCCACCGCAGAGCTCCACCATGAGCGATGTCACCATTGTCAGAGAGGGCTGGGTACAGAAACGAGGTGAGTGCTGGATCTACACTGCCATACTGAACACCTCGCGCTACTGGGCATGCTCAGAACTCGGCTCCTCACCCCACTGGACACCTCGTGCTTCTGAAGGCTCAGCGGGAATCGCGGACTGAGTGTACTGTGTGCGGGTGTGTGTGTGTGTGTGAGAGCATGTGTGGGTGTTTCCATGTGCCGTCGATGCGACATGTGACTCCCTGTCTGTGCACATGTGTACGTGTTTCTGTGTGGACTGGATGTGACGTACAACTTCCTGTGTGTGATGTAAATGTGAGATGTGTGTATTGTGCATATGTTGGAGTGTATGTGTTTGTGACCATAGGTGAATGAATGTATGCATGCATGAAAAATGTGTGTTACAGATTACGTGTGTATGTATATACCCCCTGTGCCTTCCTGTGTGTTCATTAGCGCGTGTCGAGGTGAAAAAAAATCAGGCAGAGCTTAGCACCATTCTCATCTCCCATGATCCTTTGCAGCAACTGGCAGCCTCTGCCACTGGCAATACTGAGAAGAAGCTTGCTTGTGTGCATGTGCGTGTATGTGGGCTTAATGTGTGTGTATATTTGTGTGTGTTGCACACTTGGTCATTCTGTGTGCTCTGTTTGTGCTCGTGCATGCGTACATATGCTTTGTTATTTGTGGCCTGTATGCACGCACACGCATGCGCACAAGTATATGTGTGTGAGAGTAGGTGTATACTGTATGTATATACATGGAAGTGCATTTATAAATTTTGCATTTTGCATTAGGTGCAGGTCTTTTGAGGGAGGAACAACGGCTGATGGGAAGTACTAGAGGGGCATTAGCTGTAGAAAGACATGGGGGGGGGTTCAGTTTAATGGCGCCGAATGACCTCCTTTTACTGAGGCCTAACTCCTCAGTACCCATCCTGTCTCATGATCCATACCTGCTGGAGCTGAATTCTGGACTTTGATTCTCAAAGCAGGATTATGGAGTTCACTAGGCCCTGTTTCACAAAGTAGGATTGTTGAGTTTGCTTGACCCCGTCTCACAAATCAAGATTACTAAATTAGTTGGGCCCTGTTTCACAAAGTAGGATGACTGAGTTAGCCGAGTCCTGTTTCAGAAAGTAGAATGACCAAATTTGGAAGACTTTGTCTTATAGAGGAGGATTAATGAGTTTGTTAGGCACTGTTTGACAAGGTAATATTGTGGAGTTAGCTGGGTCCTGTTTCATTTAGAAGGATTACTTTGTTCGCTCCAGTTCACAATGCGGGATGAGTAAACTAGCTGGATCCTGTTTAAAAAAAGCAGGATTACAGTGTTCACTGGGCCCCGTCTCGCAAAGCAGGATCATCAAGTTAGCTTGGCCCCTTTTCAGAAAGCGTGTTTGTGGAGTTGGCTTATGTCATGTTTCAGAAAGCAGGATTATGGAGTTTGCTAGGCCCTGTTTAACAAAGCAGGATTACTGGGGTGTCTAGATCCTGTTTAACAAAGCAGGATTACCAGGGTGTCTAGATCCTGTTTCACACAGCAGGATTGCCTAGTTTGCTGGGCCGTGTTTCACTAGGCTGGATCAGAATTAACTGGGCCCTGTTTCAATTAGAAGGATTAAATGTTAGCTTGGTCCTGTTCACACTTTGCTGAGCCCAATGGCTGGAATGGTTTGGAATGGTTTTCTCAGCTTTGGGCTGGGTGTGGTCAGCACATTTATCCAGTCACCGTAACTTTATAGTGTTGTATACTGTGTACTGTAATAGGGCCCTGGTGTGGGGGAGTTATGCTTCTGTGCTCTGGGAAAGCCATATAGCTCAAAATCACAATGTCTTGATTACATTCAGTCACATCAAGTTAGGGCAGCTGGTTGAAGGTGGTCAATCGGACCTGAACTGTGACTTTCAGGAAGTGAATTGACTAAACTTTAAGAGTGGTGGTGAGATTTCTGCAGAAGGGAAACCAGTGGTCACTGAGAATATACCGGATTTGTGATTTTGTCTGTCCATTTTCAGTACCTGCAGTCTGAAGGTTGTGTTTGCAGGTACAAAGTGTCTTTCTTTGCAAGTCTTTTAATTCCATCTTGAGACCTGAGTTCCTTATTTTCTCTCTCTCAAGAGGAAAATATTAACTTGTTTTAAGTTACCATTTTCTTGACGTGGAATTTTTTTTCTCATTGGCAAATCTAGAAATGAATCAAATTCTCCTTATTGGCAAGATTTTATCTTAGAAAAAAAGGTAATAGAAATAGATACAAGATAAGCTGGACTTATTTTTCCTTTTATTGCAGTGTATGAATCCGTGTCTGTGATTCTGTGCTCATAAGATTTTTTCTGTCACTCTGCTGGTCTTTGATTTGTGTGTCTGTCTGTCTTTCTGTCTGTCCGTCTGAAGGCCTGTTCTCCGTGAACACGTGCTGCTTCCTGTTCTAACACTCACACAGCAGTGTGCTAGCCATCAGGTCAGCCTGTTCTGAGCATGAACAGTATGCGTCCTTCACTCTGCTTCTTCAGCCAGTCAGCGCCGGGGTCTGTGTGTGTGTACAGTGCTGATTGGTCAAGCTGCTCTACAACTCCTCCCTCCTCTCCCCCTCCCCTCCCGTAGTCAAGGCTGCAGACTGCTGGCTCCTCTGTGACACGCTCTCACTGAATGGGATTCCTGGCACATTCCTCCATGAACATTTATGCTGTCATTTGGGGCCTAGAATTGATTTTTTTGGTGAAAAATAATGGCAATTGAGTTGGACGGCCAATGGAGCTTAATGTTGTACTTGATTTGTGTTCTGATGTGACCTTATTGTGCTACCTGCTGGAATGCCTTGTAAGATTACAGGGATAAAGGTGACTGGGCTCTGTTTCTTTTTTCAACAGGCTTGAAATGGTGTTTTAAACTCGAGTTATGTAATGGCTGGCTGTCAAATTCCAAAGTGGCCAACAAGTACTTACAATGATTATGTCTATTACCTTAAGGTAGTAGTTTTGATTTCTAGTTTGATCTTGGCTATATACCTGTGAGTTGGGTACCTAAGGGTAACTACCGCACCAAAAATCACTGGCTGTAATGAACCAGTATATAGCAATGTTACTTCCGTAAGTCACCATGGCTAAGAGCTTCTGCTAGTATACCATGCTCTCCTAAGTGTTTAGGCTGTGACACTGTATGAAAAGGGCTGCCTTGACTCCATGGAATACATGATATGTGTGCAAATACTCTTAAAGCTGACTGCTCAGCTGCAAAGTTCTTGTGTATGGAGTCTGAAGATAAAAATTGTGCCATTGTCCAAATTATGATGGTCTGCGATGTGTAGGAAAGTGTAAATGTTATTTAGGGGAAGAGTATCGCATAAAAATAACAACAGAACATACACACTCCTCCTCTGTAATCCTCTTTGCTGATTGGTCGGTTATTTGTGGAAGTGGAAATGGGCCTTACCTGTGTTAAGGCCATCCCGATTTTATCAGCAGTTCAGCTGGTGGTCTCAAGGGGTCGATTTGAGTATTATTGATACTACTGTACCAAGGTCAAGCCAGGTCGTAATATGTTTGGTCACTGCGCTTCTCGAAGTAAACGCCCCGGTGTTGCTATAATGCTTCCCTAGAGCCTTTCCCGATGAATGATGCTATGAGATAGACGCCTGTCTTTCTCTTTGGGTTGGACCTCTTAGGAAACCCCCCCCCCCATTCACAGTCTGACGGTCTCTGCAGAGGTGCTCTTGATGCTGCTGCAGAATTCCTGCTGGCCCAAACCCAGCACAGACAGCATCTCCTGTGGGACTGGTTTAAAAATAGACCCCGGATGAGTCAGGAGGGGGCTGGAGTTGGGGTGAGGACATCGTATTCCATGAAACTCATGGAGATGCTTCTCTGAAACGGCCCATCAAAGCCAAACAAAACAGGGGTCTTGTCAGAGCACACAACCGCACATGTGCTCCTCAGCAGTGGGACGCTGGTTTTGGTTCGAAGGTTGAGGTTGACTTGCAGAGTCCGGTGTGTTTCTGTTATGTGACCTATACGTATCCCCCCTTTGGTCGAAACTGTGTTTGAACACATCTTGCCCATCGCGCCCAGTTTTGATGCAGATTGTACCTTGGTTTGGAAGTTGGTTTTCAGTTTTCTGTTTGTGATGCCTGTTTCCTTTGATGGTGCAAGCAGAAGTGTCTCTGCCTCAAGCTGTTTCCTGTACAAGCAAACACGCGCACACACACACACACACACACATATGCATGCACACACACACACTCGTACACTTCACTCGCATGGTGGAAGTCATTTATGCTCAGGTTTCCAGCACAGGAAATTTAGCCTTGTGAAAGCCCTCATATCCCACCCCCCTCACTAATCTTATTTCCTCGTATCTGATACGTGCACTCGAATATTCACACTCGATTTATTGCGCATTTTGTGTCAGTTCCTGTGCATTTACACTGGTATTGTATTTCTTCTTTATTCCACTGGACCCGAGGACCAGCTAAAGGAGTTGGGGCTCAACATGCTCACTCTGAGATGTTGGAGTACAGAGAGCGGTCCTGCTCAAACCTTAACACTCTACATATGTGGCCATGCAGTTTCTGTAAACCTTTAAGCAGGGAGGTCTGTTTAGAACGTCTCTTTCTCTCTATTCTTGAATTTGGTAGGAATGCCAGGGAGAACAGTCGCTGCTGGCAGAATAGTTCCCTGTGGAATTTTTGATAATTCTCATAATGTAATAATGATCAGATTGTGAGACTGATTATACTGAATACTGATCAATGAGTTACTTTTCAAAGATCGACTCACTCATTCTTTAGCTTTTGGAGTGTAGCAAGCATTAGACCAGCAGGGGTCGCCATGATGTCAGAGTGACGTGTTGTTACTTGAGCAGTGCCTCCTTCTATACACAAGATGCTGTTTCGTGGAACCTCTGTATAAGGAGGGAAGTTTTATTGAGTGGAGTTTCTTTTACAGCGTTGCCTGAGATGAACTTACAGAGAGCATTTGCAAGTCAGTGGCTCAATGGCATCAAGGGCTCAACGCTGAAGTTCTCCCAAATGTCATCTCTTCAGATGGAGATGAAGTCCAGATTTACTTTGAGGCACATAAAGCAGCTGCTCTGGGCTCAGGAAGTGGCTGTTCTGTGGGCACAGGAAATGGTGCTTATACTTCTTGCTGGCTGTGAACGAGAGAGGGGAACAGAGAAGTGTCTCTTTGGGCCCAGGGCTGTTTACCTCCCGGGTGCTGTAGTGGAGTGGTCATGTGACTGTAGCATCAGTAAGTGAGCGTGATTTTCTTTTTTTTTCCCCCAGTGTTACAAATATTTGTGCGTTGAGTCACTCTGGGGCCCAAGTGAAGCATCATGGCTGTGGTAATTTACTCCCACAGAGGACTCCACAGTGTAGGTTGTGCTCTGTCTAAACACTGGGCCCACCAACTGTCCCCAGCTCCGCCGTCACATGGCTGGACAGAAGTAGACAGTGATGCCTCATAAAGACGGTGGGATGGGAGGGGGGTTGACTGTATTGGGCCACACTCTTATTTGTGGTTTTAGCTTTCTTACGTATGGGAAACTTTTTACGGTTTTCAAATCGTCTCCATTCCTGCCTTTGAGTGGTTTTTAATGCAGATTTTTGGTTTTAAGAATGATTCGGATTTCATTGTTTCAATGAGTTGAAATGGTTTTGGAAACGGATTGTGTACTGTATGCAGCCTTAGAGAAGCAGATTTAGGGGAGGGGGAGTGGTTAGTGTTGTGAGAGGGTGGGGGGAGGTCACTGAAGGGTCAGATGGGGGCGTGAGCTGAGTGGCTCTGAATCCATCGCTCCCAGAATGCACTTGGTCAGCGGGTTTAGACATTAGTCATTAGACTTCCAATATACATGACGCAAAATGCAAACTCTTTCATGCGCACACACTAGTGCACTCACTCATTCACACACACACACACACACACACACAAACACAAGCGCGCGTCGCTCAGATGCAGCCATGTGTATTTGCAGTGGTTGTTGTCTCTTTCAGGGTGTCTTGGTTGGAGCTGCAGGTTATGGAGGGAAAAAGTGATTTACGATGAACAAATTGGATATGTGATGTGGTAACTTCAGCATTAACTCTTGGAGCACTGAAATAAATTTTTTTAAAATATAAATTTAATTATCTAGTACTATTGAAGACCTAGTTGCCACATGATGGGTTTTCATCAGCTTTGATTTTGATATCTTACATCATTGAGCTGCCTTTAGCGCTCTTGGGGTTAATGTGTGAAGTCAATTCCTGCTATTTTTAAAGTTAAAATGAAAATGGTGGCATATCTAAAAAGGCTATCGTCCTTGCTTTTGCTGGTAAAACATTTGAAAAAATTACTGCAGCCTCACAATGTGGTGAGGAAAGTTATTTATGTGTTTACGTAGATAAGTTGTGCTGAGAAGTGCTTTACACTGAGGTATAAATTGGCCTTCAGCCTTCAGCTGTGCGTATAAGCCTGCAGTGGGAGAGAATGTTATGCCTGCTTTTTTCTCCTCTGTCTCCATTCTTAAAAACTGAGATGAATTCAGACCATTCTAATATTGGAACCTTGGCGATATACTCGATGCAGTATACTGACATGCAGGATCAAGTGATGCAGCCCCAGTATGGGTGCATGACTGTGTATCAGGCAGAGGCTCCTGCATCACCTGAGGCCCTCACACACTGTCACACGAGGTACTGACTGACGCACGCACACACTCACACGCGTGAGGGGGAAAAAAAAAATTCTACTCAAATTCAGTGGAGTTCCGGAGCAATGCTTCTCCACAACCTATTTAAATTACCTGGCAGGGTCTTTGTACATAATGCTATGGTTTGCACCCTTATTTAAATACTGTCCCAGCATCACTAAGCTCTCATCTTACACGTTTGTGCTTCAGGCAGCGTTCTAATGGTTTGATGGGAACTCAGTTTGTTCATAAGCGGCTACAGGCTCCAGTCTCAGGGGGGTGTAACAATTGTGCCTTGTAGCACGCTTAACCTGTATTAACTTTGGAAAATATCCAGCACAAATGAATTGCGTGCAAAAAATGCAAACTGTATTGGTGTCTATGTGTGAGAATCTGCCAGGTTAGGGCATTGATATTAATGTATGGCCTGTCTCATAAATTAGGTGATGCCTCCTCTTCCTGATTCTAGGAGAAGCCTGAAGGTATTCTGTGGAGATGTGTAGTCATCATAAGAAGCACCAGAGTCTGGGTTATGTAGTCCATTTTTAAATGCTTTATTATCTGCCATTGCCTGCTGCAGGGTTGCTGTTGTCCCTTGGAGCTGCCGTGCGTTAAATGGAAGGTCATTGCTGTTTGTTTCAATTAATCAATTAATCAAACACCCCAGGTCAGAGGACTGATGTCTCTTGGCACTGAAAGGATACCTTACTGACTGAAACGGGTTGATGGCAGATGCGTTCCGCCGATCGCTGCAGACGTTGAGCAACTAGTACTGATTTCGGAAGATAAAAGCACCAAGTTCCTGTTCACCGGTTCCGCTATCATACCGCGGTTCCTCACCGATGATCTGTCTGGGAATTCCAGTATCACTTCCTGTTCTGTCCCACATGAGCCGGAAACGGAGGTGGTTGGCTTCACGAATACTAGCGTGTCTGCCCTGTGATTGTCTTTAATTTAAGCGAAAATGCATTCGCTTCAAGTTTATTTGGCATCTTAACCCCTTTCTGCAGATGTAGACGTTTGCGTCTATGGAACTGCACATTTAAGCATGCTGTAACTGTACTCAATCCCTAGATGGCACCCCCGGATCAGTTATTGAATAGTTTTTCAAAAAACTATAAAATCAGTTTTCTGAAGCAAAAAATTTGACATGGTATTGATTCTCTCACATTCTACTGTCAATTACAGTCATCTCATACAAAAAATGTGTAGTTCCCTACTGTGGATTTACGTGTAGATTCCTTCATTGACAAATTCAGCGCTTCCTTATATCCACCCAAGTACTGGTGTTGATAGCCAATCACTCAATTATACACTCAGGCTCTTTTGCGTAACTGCACAGTTATACTTCACGCCCTTGTGAAACTTCCCCAGAAACAATGTATTGATTGGCTCGTTTCTTATCCAATTCCAGAGTGTTTAAATGTTCCAGTGTAAGTGAAACACATTGATTGGACAAACACAGAGCATACAAGCCTATGCGTATCAGCAGGCTCAGTTGAATCCTGTCTACGTTGTGCACATTGCACGGCAGAAATGGACGTGATTTATTAAAAAAAGACTCGCAAAACTGGCCTTGAAGTGTTCAGTTACATTTAGAGGATTTAAATGAGATAAGGACATGGTTAATGGGAATTATTTTGAATGAAACAGGATCGGAGGGTTCCTTCTACAGGATACCACAGTCTCTGGAGGAGGAATTCGTGAAAAAGGTTAGACTGCTACTTTTGCTTTTTGGTTTTGGAATGTATACTGTACTCAACTAAGTCAAATGCCGAGGTTTTATTCCTGTTTAAAACGTGAACTGCCCATGCATTTGGGTGGACCCCCGGGTGCATTCATTGCTTCGTTCTGTTGAATCTAGGGAGGCATATATTGTGTGATCTTCCCTGAAAGTGGAATGTCTGTTCTGTTAATTCTGAGTTAGTGTGTTGTACTTGTTCCTTTCATTTATTTATTTATTTTTGTATTAAACAAACCCCCATATTTTGGGAAAATTACAACTTTAAAACATACACAATTCATTTATTTAAAACATACTGAAATGATTAGCATAAAACATGAGAGACTGGGAGAAGACTTCACAGCAGTGTCAGACTCTAAGAGTTTTATAAGTGTCGAAATGAGTTTGTGAGCTCGGAAGAGGGAACTGGTAGCTTCCATTGCAGGGTGAATGATCTGACTGTTTAATCAGCAGTTTATTTAATGAGTGTTTTTGCTGGCTGGGGGACTTTGAAGAAAAATGGACTAAACTCTAATTTTTATTATCGAGAAAAGGCATGTTTTGTGTTTGGAGAGGTTACTAAACTCAACCAGAAAATCATTTGTTCGTATTAAATTTCATGCCTCAAAACTTTATTTGTGTTAAATATATGATTATTTTATGATTTGACAATGCACCATTTTGAGGGTTCTCACAGACTTTGGGGAGCCACTTGGATAGCTGTATAATTTGGCTAATAGCATGTAGGTAATCTAGAATGTAATGTTGAAGATGAATTTTACTTGTGGTCAAGGAGTTTGTGATCCGAGAATTGTATAAATTTAAGCCCCAGCAGTTTTTCAATCCTCAGTTTTTTTTTTTTTTTGCAATTTCAATGGTGAATTCTGATAAAGATTTTTTATGTTTGCAGCCCATTTTCTGTACAAAAAAAAAAATCATGAAAATAAACTGAAATAGAATGCTATTATCAATGCTTTAAGCATCTTTTCTGAGTTAAGCCACATTTTTCCTCTTTATGAAGCTTAAATCTTGAATTGTAAAGCATTTAATTGGGTAACCCATAAATAGTCAAATTTGGCTTCTGCGCAAAGGGGTTAATCAACAGTGCACCAAGGTGATGCGCATTCTTATTTCACATCATGTTCCTCGGCTCAATTTGTGCACTACCTTACCTTTCCCTTAATCTGCAGTGCTGAATAATGTTGTCTATCGGAGTGTGTTGTGCGCCTGGGTACGGATTGTACCGGAACTTCTGCGGTATTTAAAGTTTAGTTAAATATCTTCCCAGCCCATGCTGTCCTCTGCGTGTTTGCAGGAGCTTGGAGAGAATAAGAATATTCAATTGCGGACTACAGCGGAATTCATATTAGGACAGCTACAGCTATGGCAGGGCAAAAAATGTGCTGAGTCATCGTTACATTCACCACCCCTCCCCAGCCCCCACCTGCGAAAATAATCACGCTGTCCGACGCTCTCTCAAGCTGCTAACCTTGTGCGGCTCACTGGACACGAGGTATTTCTTATAAACAACTCCTGCTATTTTTTTTTGTTTTTTTGTTTAAATTCAGAGGGGTCCAGACAGTTTACAGCATAAATGCCACCTACTTAGTTCTCTGTGTCGGGCGGCTCACAGTGTTTAAGGGCTGCATCCATTGTGGTTCACGAGTTCCTTATTTAGTAGACTAACTTGGGTGCAAGCCAATTCATAGCTCATCACTGATACATTAGTTAGTCCATTGTATATGTAACTGGTGGACCCTTTTGAATACAGCTGAGAAGAAAACAGCTGAAGATGTTACGTGGCAATCAGATTGGTCTATTTTGAGAGGTGCGTTCTGCGCAGTTTAAGCTGAGGAGGTATCGTGTAAGGTTTTTTAAGGTAACTGCGCCACTGCTATCCTGCGGTTTTCAGCTGTTTGGAGCTGCGGTACCCCGGGGAACACACCTGATCCAGGTAAAAGAGCTCAGGTGTGAGAGACAGCTGCTGCAGGATCAGGTGACTCCTCAAAACGTTTTAACCGTCTCCGCTCGGTGCCGCTTCAGCTTAGTCCTTTCCGTATGAACAAACAAGCTGTACCAGTCCCATCTGACTGCAGACTACAGAATGCCAGCTGTACGATATTTACTGCAATCTGTCTGTCCAGCATTACCATTTATTTATTGGCCTTCTGTAACCAGAGGGGAACTCTGCTCAGACACACATCCTGTTCAAGAGGAATCTGACAATGCTTGGACCGTGTTAGTGGCATGGCAGAATACCTGAGTGTTAATGTAAGAGGCACTACTTGGTCATTTGTCCTTGGAATTACTCTCCTAGCAGTGGGCTCTCAGTGATGCACCCTGTTTCATTAATGAGGCTGGTACCTTGGTCAGCAGCCAGCGTCTTAACATGATATACTTGTCTCTTTGGTGAGTCTGAAAATGCTTGACATTGACAGACTAATTGCCGTCTGTTCTGTGGATTAAACTAATAACACAAATGAACAAGCGAGGGCATGCGCCATTTTTATGGTTGGAGATGGAACAATGCGATTCAACTTGTTTCCCTCTCCTGTTGCTTGTTCTGTGTTCTCCTTGTCAGAATTGGCCCTAAATGAGACAGTCATTAAAATTGCATGGTGTTTTCCTCTCTCTTTGTACTGGTGGGGAGGTGAGACAGGCGAGTCTCATTATAATAATGTGATAATACAGAGTAAAAAAGGCTGAGGACGCCACTGCGTGTCCTGTTTCCTCTTGTGTTCAGAGTAAGGTGTCTGCTTTCATGAAACGCATCCTGACGGCCTGCGAGCAGGGAGTTTGGTAATGAAGGCCAGCAGGCCCTAACTGGGCTGGGCTAGAGTCTGTGAGCCAAACCACTGCAGACCGCTCTGAAAAGGGAAGGAATTCTTTTCTAATATTTTATTCATTCACGTTCAGAATGCCCTCATCCAGTCCAGTATTTTTTGCATGCTGTTCTGCAGAGTTTGACTGTACTGATGACGCAGACTGCAGTTTGAAAAGCCGTGCAGCCATCCAGAATTTCATTTGAGGAATTCACTCTGACCGCAGGCACTTTTTTCGTTGGGATAATGGGACATTTTGACGTTTGCAGTACGTACTCGTAGCCTGCCTTTATTGGCAGAACTCTGATTGGTCTCCTAATGCTGCGTTATTGGAAAAAATACCCTTAACCAAGCATCAGTAATGGTAATGTGTGTTTGGTGATTCCAGTCTAGATTTCAATGTCCTTGGGAGAAATGGCCTGAAATATTCTCTACACTTATTGCAGCTTGACTCATTCTGCAGATTCCTGTCAGTAGAGGCGTGAGCTGCTCTGCACTCCAAATCCCAGCATGCCTGAGTCTGCACTTCCTTTACTGATATGAGCTGCTCTGTCCCAGCATGCTACATTTTGCTGTGCATCAGGAAAAGACTGCTGTTGCCAAATGGAATGTGTATTGTAGCTCCGTAAGAAGGTTTACTGCTAAATGCACATCCGCTAAATCCAAAATAATTGTAAAAATTACTTGTGGGAGTATAATGTCATAACAAGAATACAGAGAATTTCTTCTCAATTGTGCCTCCAGCCATGGACCCCTTTTCTTAAAACGTGTTTTTAATACATTTTGGGTGATGTCAAAGTCCTTGACATTATATAACAAAATTTTATGGCTGCGACTGGGAAATATGAGTCAGAGTGTTTTGTTGATGTCTCAAGGGTTTTTAAGTGCCACTTGTGTAGCTGAAGTTGATTTCAAGGTGTCAAAATTTAAGTTAACAGGTTAACATAACAGGTTTAACTAACCTGTTAAGTTAGTCAGTCTGGCCTGGGGCTTTTCTGTGTGGAGTTTGCATCTTCTCCCCGTGTTTGTGTGGGTTTCCTCTCGGTACGCCGGTTTCCTCCGAAAGTCCCAAAGACATGAATATCAGGTGAATTGGGGACCCTAAATTGCCCGTAGGCAGGAGTGTGAGAGTGAACAGTGAGTGAATGCTGCGTGCGCCCTGCGATGGTTCGGCCAGCTGTCCGAGGTGGGTCCCTGCCTTTCGCCCAGAGTCTGCTGGGATGGGCTCCAGTTCTACTGTCACCCTCATGAGGAAGAAGCCGGTATAGAGAATGAATGAATGGATGGATGGAAGGACAGATGGATGGATGGATGGATGGTCAGCTGCAGGTTCTTCAGAAAAAAAAGCCCTTTGCAGTTCATGGATTACTAAAGCTAAATCTGTGTCCATAAGTTTGTGTGAAGCTGATCCAAAATAAAGACCTGATTGGGAGTTCTGATCAACAGCTGAATCTTGTGATCTTGAAGTTTGTTCCTTAAAAATATTTACCCAGGGTAGGTTTGAGGATTACCACCATAATCTGGGAAATTCAGTCGGCTATTCAGAGCTGAAGTCATGCGCGATCCACACTGCTGATTTGAGAGACTGTACTTCTCTCCCTGGTAACACATGGTGCCACTAGCTGTGCTGTAACACCTGCAGCCTTGCTGTGTGGTTTCAGCACAGGGTCTGCAGATGCCCGAATGGCTTGTGCTCCTATAACCGAATGACACTGGTGCTAACAGTCTACTGGAGGCACATCCATGCTACAAAGCTTGGCGCTTATCCAAAAGAGCCACCCAGCAGCCTGAAGAGTAATCCACTTAAAAGCCTTTTCACTTGCATACTCTCTGTGTGTGTGTGTGCGTGCGTGCGTGTGCGCGCGCGTATGTATATGTGTGTGTGTGTGTGTGTATTTATGTGTGTGTGTGTGCGCGCGCGTGTGTGTGTGTGTGTATGTATGTGTGTGTGTGTGTGTATGTATGTGTGTGTATGTGTGTGTGTTTGTGTGTGTGTGTGTGCGCGCCGCAGACCCCCCTCCCCCTGCTGTCTCTGTGCTGCCCAGCCTGTCCTCAGCGCCAGTCACAGCGGTCGGGCGGCAGGTTCAGTGAGTTCAGTGCTGCTGGCACCAGACTCCGCCAAAATCAATCACCTACTGCCTGCCAAACCGGCGCTCTGTCCTCCCTGCTGCGGCTACAGCATCTACAGTACAGTCAGAGCACCAGCCAATCTATTATTATTATCATTAGTATTATTATTTATGACCTGTTAAGTGCAGATGCTGGTTTCCTACCAGTGATGGCAGAATCTATGCTAAAGGTAGAGTTCAGAATAACAGAACTTCCTGCAAGCTCTCTCTTTCTCACAGCAGCTCGCAGGCGGACTCGCTGTAGTTTTATGATGTATGTTTTGTTACTTGTTATGCAGGTGGGATTTGTCTGTGCATTTGTGTATGCTTAAGCTGAATGGTAACCTGTGCTACGTGACTTGGTCAATGATTTCATGCACCACCTGTTCAATTGTTCAGCCTTAACTTCACTTCTGTTTTCTTGGAAAGCTGGTAATGTGCACCCAAGCAGAAGGACTTGAGACGTTGTGTTTCCTTAAAAAAAAATGTTTTGTCAGATTAGTGGCCAGGTGGTTAATTTTCCCAGTTTTAATACGGAGCAGATTGGAGCTGGTTTCTCTCTGAGCCCAGAGGATTCTGGGACATGTAATATGTGCTGAGGCAGCATCTTTCCCCACCTTAGTTTACCTGCTCTCCTGACGACATCTGCTGCGCCTTAATTTCCCGAACTCGCGCACTGGAGTGCGGAATCTGCCCTGGGTTTTATTTTTTTGTGTGACCACTTTCCTCGATAATTTGCTTTGACGCGCGAGGCTATTGGGCTGGGTTTAAGTGCTACCCAAGCTGTGGTGCATCTGGACAGCTTGGGGTATTTCAATGATGCTCTCCAAATGTGCCTCGCTTAGAGCGTTAAGCACTGAGTTTGCTGCTACCCCAGATCGCATCCCATTCGGGACCTGAACCCAAAACCTGAGGCAATTCGGTGAAGCCACAGATGGGTCATTCATCTTGTATCTTTGGGAAGTGTTATTATCCGAGGTTATTGAGGGAACAGGTTTCATGCCTGCCTTGCTGATGGTGGCGAACACTTGTGTAATACCTTTCTGCTACTTACAGTTTTATTGGGCTCTTCCCTTTCAGGAAGCTAGTGCTCTTTCGCCACCTTCTCTTTCTGTTCAAATCTAGCAGCTGAAAAAGGATTTTGTGTGCTGCTTGTGGAACTCAACTATTTAATAGCAAAACTAGTGTTTTGATGAGAGTTTCAGTCTTGTGAATCAAAATAGATTTTTTTTTTTTCGCCGTCAAGGAAAAGCTCTTCTCCTAAGGTCGCATGTCATGAGGTGGGCCACTAAAGTGTGACGGGGTCAGAATGGTCCATTTTTCAATATTCCTACTGCATATTACATACCTTCAGCCCAATCAAAAATGGCAAACAGAAATTTATTATCTGATTCCGTTCTTATGTGTTTGAGAGTAACATATATTTAACAGGTAAATGCATTGAAAGCCGCTACTGAAAGTCCGTTTTTCTTTTTACAAAAACTAGTGTTATTTGGTTAATTTTCATTCAAATTCACCCAGGTTTGTTTTATTTTGTAGATAACATCCAGTTCATTAAAGATACACTGCCTTACCCTGGAGTAATAGAACATTATAACCATAATCTAGCTGCTTCTCCGCCACCACCGCTCCACCACCGCTCCGATACACCCCGTTATTGTTTTTCTAAAAACGCTGCTGAACCAAAAGTATCCTACTACATCAAACAGAGTTGGTGGCAAATGTAAGAGAACTTCAACAGCTACAATTTGATTCCAAAATTACAATAAAAGACCTATGAATCTTAGAGAAAATACCTTTTGAATAAGCAGTTTCTTGGCGGAGTGTCACAGATCCACCCTTTTTGAGTGCCCACCTCATGACAAGCGACCTTAACCACTTGTATCCCGTATATTTTACATTACTGCAACTCACACCTGCCCGATTGTCAGTTGGCTTATCGAACACGCCCGGAGACGTGTGCACTCGTATTACTGCCGACCGACTCGAGTCCCGGTGCCCCATCTTATCACGTTGCTCGCATTGCATCTAAACTCGCAGAAATTTTATCATAAATGCTTTTTGCTTTGCATCTGAACACAGACAATGGTTTGAGTTCATGTGACGTTATGATTGGTCTTGGGTGATATTAGAGGTAACGTGCATACATTCGGTTACTTTCAGTTTGTAAATTTTGTTTCGTTCATTTCCACCGTGATCACATGGTGACAGCCCAACGAACTGATGCTGGTCCTGCTGTGGCAGGACAAAAAGCTGTCAACCTGCAGGCCACATGTGCGAAACCGTGAGGGGGAATCGTCGGGGTGAGCGAATGGTGAAACCACGTTGTATTGTTGATGAAGACTACGGTATGAGCGGTGTTGATCGCAGTGATTAAGTGGCTAGTTTGCACCTGCCAACTACAAAAAAGTTGAGACTCAGTGACTCCTGTGCAGTTTGCGCCAAGAACGATGTAAGGAACGAGTCATGCTACATGTGTGTGAGTTATGAGATTCCATTATGCGTCGAACCGTGCTTCCAAACTTACCACACTGTCAAGAATTTTTGCAGTAAATTTTTTTTTCATGTCGCCGTCATTCTGTCACCTCGCAATCTGTTTCTTATTTGTACAACCCCAATTCTGAAATAGCTGGGACAAAGAGTTAATTGTGAATAAAATCAAAATGCAATGACTTTCAGATCACATGAGCCAATGTGTTATTTACAATCGAACATATAGCATTTCAAATGTTGAAACTGAGGCATTTTACATTTTTATCCACAAAATGAGCTCATTTAAAATTTTCTGGCCGCAAAAGGTCTCAAAAAAGTTGGGACAGAGGCAAAAAAGGATTGAAAAAGCAAGTAATGTATAAGAGAATCAGCTGAAAGAACATTTAGCAAGTAATTAAGTTAACTTGCATCAGGTTGGTAACATGATTGGCTATAAAAGGGATGTCTTAGAGAGGCTGAGTCTCTCAGAAGTAAAGATGGCCAGAGACTCTCCAACCCGTGAAGGTTTGCGTATAAAAAATTGTGGAATACTTTAAAAACAATGTTCCTCAATGTCAAATTGCAAAGGCTTTGAAGGTCTCTTTGGAAAAATCTCTGTGCATAAGGGGCAAAGCCGAAGACCCTTGCTGGATGCCCGTGATCTTCGGGCCCTCAGACGCCACTGCATCACTCACCGGCATGATTCTGTCATTAACATTACTAAATACTTCAAGAATCCACTGTCTGTAAACACAGTCTGCCGTGCCATCCACAGATGCCACCTAAAACTCTATCTTGCAAAAAGGAAGCCATTGTTGAGCATGATCCAGAAGCACTGCCGTGTTCTGTGGGCTAAGGCTCAGTTAAAATGGACTGTAGCAAAGTGGCGAAGTGTCCTGTGGTCAGACAAGTCCAAATTTGACATTCTTGTCGGAAATCATGGGCGGCGTGTCCTCTGGGCTAAAGGGGAGAAAGACCACTCCTCCTGTTATCAGCATTCAGTTAAAAAGCTAGCATCTCTGATGGTATGGGGATGCATTAGTGAATATGGTGTTGGACACTTTCATGTTTTAAAAATCACCATGAATGCTGAAAGGTATATAAAGGTTTTAAAGCAACATATGCTCCCCTACAGATGACAACTATTCTAGGAAAGGCCTTGCGTATTTCAGCAGGACAATGCAAAACCACATACTGCAGCTATTACAACAGCATGGCTGGTGGAAGAGTCCGTGTGCTGAACTGGCCTGCCTGCAGTCCTGATCTTTCACCGATTGAGAACATTTGGTGTGTGATTAAATGAAAAGTCCGTCAAAGGAGACCCAATACTCTCCAGCAGCTGGAAGCCTGTAAAAAACAAGAGTGGGATCAAATTCCAATGGCTAAACTCAAGAAACTTGTCTCCTCAATGCCCAGCCGCCTCCACGCTGTGTTAAAAAGAAGAGTGGATGCTGCACCATGGTAAACAGGCCACAGTTTCAACATTTACTTTGTTATCTCTGTTCTATTGTGAATAAAATGCTGGCTGGTGTGATTTGAAAGTAATTGCGTTATTATTTTATTCAGAATTTACACTTTGTCCCAACTATTTCGGAATTGGCGCTGTAAGTAAAAGATGTATACAGTGTAATTGATTGCATCCTTATCATATATCGCATGAGCTCAAGTCAGTGTTTAGATGCTAAACAGCACAGGTCTTATCACCCATTACGCCAACGACCCTCAGTGAAAATAATCCGGGCCGGCTCACTACTGCCCTGTTAAACACGACTCGCATGAGGTATCGTTCATAGACTGATCCGGGACTGAAGCCCGGCGATTGCTTGCAAGTCAACACAGCTCTGAGCACTAAGTGGTTAATTTTTGTCCCTGTTTGCTTGACAAGTAACATTTTTGTGTCCTATTTTCAAGTCTTGAAATGAGTCAACCTGTCTCGCCCCTTTGCCAAGATAAAATCTGCTGAAATGCCATCAAATAAGATCATAAGTTCAGATAAGATGGAGAATATAAACTACTGACAGTTAAAATCAGTTTTATAAGATTACACTGTGGCATGTTTTGCTTTTGCAGCTAACTTTTGACCAGCAGGGGTCGCCGGCGTGTGATGTCATCTATCATCGAAGCCCTGCCCCCTTTTTAACGGCAAGATGAGAACTTTTTGCTGTTTTTGCAGAACCTTCATTGCACCGCAGAAGGTCTGTTCTGAATATTTTCTTTTCAAAGGCTGCCTGGGGAAAAATTCCATATGGAACAGGTGTAAGTAGGCAGTTGGAGAGAAAGAGAAGCCAAAGGCCTGGATAATGCTTTTCCCAAATTTATCTCTGATGCAATTCAGAAGCCCATGTCCTAAATACATAGTTATTATTGTAATAGTTTAACTGTATAATTGTGATATTATTATTTGGCATATTGCTTGACTTTATAGGTGCGCTTTTACAGTAATTGCTTTCTGTGTTTTGAGCGAGTAAAGAAACTTTAAATTGAATTGAGAGCCAAACAGAGAGACTAGGAGCGAAGGAGTGAGGGAGAGGAGGAGAAAGGGGTGTGTGAGGGAGAGAGAGAGAAAGAGAGAGGGAGCGACCAAGAAGAAGAGAACAGTTGAGAGAGAGAGAGGGAGAGGGAGAGAGAGAGAGAGAATCTCGCTGTATGAGGGGACCCACAGAGCCATAAAATAAAGTCGTTAATCCCTTCTCTCCTGAGAGCTGTGAGAGTGTGGGGGGGTCCCTCCCAAAAAGACTGAGTTTGGTGAGGAGATTCCGGGCTGGTTGAAGTGGAGATTATTATGGGAGATGAATAGAATTTGATGGTGCCGCCGGGAGCCACAGTAAACCTTTGTAAAGTTATCGTCTGAGTGTGGGTTTTAAAAAGCTGTTTCGCCCGCTTGGTTACTTTACGTCCCAGATCCTCCACTTCAATGTGGCGTATTGATTCCCCTGATATTCCAGCAAAAGGGTGGCTAGCGTGCAATTTAAACCAAACGCCAGGCTGTGATTTATTTATTTATTTATTTATTTATTATTTTTTTAAAAAGGTCCCCTATCATGTCACCTGGTGCAAAACCAAACTCGTCATTACAGACCATTTCATAATCTGTTTCTTTGTGACGACATATTGTGAATTGACTGCCCAAAGTCAAGAATGACTGATTAACGTCAGTCAGCCAGTTAATCGATTATTTTATTTCTCTGGCAGTCCCTCCTCCTTGTGACATCACAAAGGAGAGCTCTTGAATGGGCTTGTAGTGGCTAATTGGTTCTGCACCTGGTGACATGATTGGGGACCTTTAATGCGGGGCTGTTTTGTTTTAAATATTCCTCCTTAGCTGTAAGTTAGGAGACTGATTGACACTTAAACTTTAGGAAATGACATTAAGGGATCTTTTCTTACTTTTTTGCCTCCATGCCTCCTCTCCCTGAGTCATTTTGTTGTATTAAGGGTTACAGCTAGTGGTGTGAAACTAGGGGGCGCAGTGGAGTATTTGGGCTGCGACACAGTTTTAAAGGGCCACCTTTTCCCTCCCATCTGTTGTGGATATGGTATCTGTGGACCTATATGGGGAGATGTTTCCTTGATTCAGGTAATACTTTAAAAGCCTGCAGTGTAACCCTTTGGGTTTTGGGTTGAGATATTGGATTTTGGTTTGACTGAGGCCCCCCATGATAACTCCTGCCTTTGCAGTTGTTTTGGTGCAGCTCAATGAGGCGGAAACAAACATGTCCCTAAGATAATTCACTGAGGTCACTGGAAATGTTCTTCCCTGATTGTACAATCCTTTCTCTCATTTTATTAAAACTGTATGTAGGAGTGACCTACTGCCTCGTGACCATGATGTTTGGCTGGCCCCTGGGAAATTGGCTGTTTTACCTCCAGTTTTACCAGTGTTCACTCCAGCACTTGACCAAAGCTTTGAAACCACCATAGCCACAGAGGGTACTGGCCCCTGATTAGACTGACAGACAGTAAGTTGCTTTGATAAAAAGCATTAGTTTAATACTAAATGATGGTGGTGAACCCAGTTCCTTAGCACTTATTGAGATTCACGCCTCAGTTTCATCATAATCACTGTAACCACCTTCTGCTTTCTACACATACCCACAATTACAGTTGCCATGGCGCAGCTCAAAATCATGCTCCTGGCCCCTCCTCTTGCATCCTTGCCATCCCCCCAAGTCTTCACATGTGTGGTATGAATGATTGTTCCCTGCACTAGAGTTCATGACATGAGCTTTAATCCCATTTGATGTTAAAGGTACTTTTGCTGATGCCCTCATAGTGTAGCCCTTAAGGCACGGGATCAGAAACGCATGATATGAATGCGCTTAACTGCACTTTCTAATGCCGATATCACAATCTCCTCTGGTAATTGAGGGCCATTGAGTGGTGTCACTCAATATTATCATTATTATTGTTTTTTGGGGGGGAGAGACTTTCCTTGAAAACCTACAATATTCTAGGGGTTAAGAAGAGTGATCTTTTTTTTTTTTTTTTTTTGTCGAATTTATGCATAAACATGCAGTTTTTGGAGTGAGAGCTTGTGTATTCGTTTTCCCCATACCTAGACATTTACTGGAGCCTGTTCCTGTGTGCTCTGAGGAAAACTGCAGTGTACAGGCTGTTCTTTTCTCCAGCGTGTGTGTGTGCGTGTGTGCGCCGTGTCTGTGTGTGTGTGCATGTGTGCGCCGTGTCTGTGTGTGTGTCTATGTGTGTGTGTGTGTGTGTGTGTGTGTGTGTGTGTGTGCCCATGCGGACAGGGCTGGGCACTAGCTGTCTGTCACAGTTCAGAAATGAAGGCAGTGGGGACACGCTGTGTGAAAAGGCTTAACCTTGTAATGCTGCGGTATGCTGTGTTCCTCAAGCCGGATCTGCGGTGAGCGGGAAAACTCAGCTGTGCTTCTCACTGCTTATAGCCGGCAGCTTCTATCCTGTTTCCAAAAACGCGCTGTGTCTGCACGCTCAAAAACAAACTGAAGGCTGTGCGGTGTGGTCGAGTGCTGAGGCTTTTCTGGGAGTTCTGGGGCCTCTGAGCAGAATATTGGCCTCCAAGCCGTTTGTCTCCAGAACTGCCACCTCCGTTCACGCTGCTGGCCCTCGGGAGGGTGCAGGTTTGATTCTCCGGTTTGACTGAGCCGATGCTGTTGTATCCTTGAGTTGGATACCGAACTTGTTTGGCCATGGAAATAAACATCTTCAAAGATGAATGGATGGTACATTTTAAATATAAGCAGTGTGGATTGCTTCGAATCAAAGGCTAATGCTCCTGTCCTTCATATAGAGCACATTTCCTGCTTGTCCTTAAGAAACCAGACATCAGCTAAAGCAACATTAATTTTTTTGTGCTCTCAGCTGTGTTTGTGCGTGTCCATTTCAGATGATGGTTGTGAGATTTTTGATTGCATGACTGTGCAGATACAGCACTGAGTCCACATGCTGAGATGTCACCAACCTCTGGACCCCCTTACACTTCAGCGCTATGAGCTAATGCTAAGGTGTTTGGGAGGGACTTGGAATTCTATTGATACTAGCCTGATACAAAGAAGAGTATAACTGCTAGGTCCTGGAACAAGGCGCGTTACATCACGTTGCAGCGGCGCAAGGATTGGTCCCTGCTTGCTCTATGCAATATTGCAATTCAGGCATCAGCTAAACCGCTGTAATGAATGACTCTGCTAATGGTGGATCTCCTGTTGTGAAAAACGTCCCTGCGAAGAAGCCTGCCCTTCAGAAAGGCTGGAGCTGCTCCCCTGTGGTTGGGCTGCGCAACTCCGCGCTGCTGCCGTTGACACACCTTTCCAACCTGCCCGGCGCTGCAGATGCGTGGAAAAAATCCCCCCGCAGCCGTTTTTTTTTTTTTTCCTCGAATCCAGACGAGCGGAGGCTTTGATAGCAGCGGGTGTCTGTCGGCGCTATTTTTAGGCGGGATTATTACCATGCGCCGCGCGTTGTGTCTCAGCCAGACACGACGCCGCGTGGAGGGTTGGAAATCCTCACGGTTTAGGACTTCAAAATATCTGGGACGTCTGAGCAAAACCCTGAAAAACTGGGGTTAGAAAAATAGAGCCGGCTCTCTTCTAACAGGCAGAAATGGTCAGGAAATCTCCATCAGTCACAGACTATTACAGTGAAGTATGACAAGTACAATGAGACCAAAGGTATTTTGATACTTACTGATCATTATTCTTAGCGTTTGCTTGTGTACTGTCCATACTGCAAGTATTCGGGTAGTGTTAATGAGTACAAATGTATTTGTCACCTGATTGGGTTTTGTATTTAAGATTACTGGGAGCACTATTACCTCAATCAAATATTTTAATTTCATTTTTCATCATGAGTCAAAATAAAAAATGGCTAAATCGCTCTCCCCGTACATATGGACTGCACATATTTATGTCTCACCGTGTTTTCAAAAGTGTGCCATTTTCGTTGGCCTTTTGATGCAGTAAACTGTCTCGTTGCTAAAAGTGGAGACGTACAGGAGTTGCGGTTATAACGGCCATTTTAAGTCCAGGAGTCTCCTGTCTATTTCAGTGCTGGTTGAGGACTCATGGACAGCTGTGGAATAGGGCCTTGTCTGTTGTGCTGCGATCTCTAATTGGACGGTGGGCAGTGTGGTGGAGGTCGAGAGGTTATGAATCTGTGCTCTTTCTCTCCTTTTACAGACTTCTTGGTTGCCTTGAATTTTCTGTATGGATCTGTGATGACAATGAGCCTGGCATTCACTTTTGTAATTAAACAGCCCTGAGACGCGTATATAACTGGTGTGGCTTCGATTTGAGGTCATGAGGTCATGGTCATTAAGACACAAGCACAGCTAGTTTCCTCACCCTCCCTTTACCTGGGAGGCGGATGTGAAGACTGACCGGCCAATCGCGAGCGCAAAGAACGTTAACAATTATCAGGAAAGAAAAAGAAAATCTGGTCTCAATTTTGAGCCATGGTTCAGATTTGGACCATTCTGTTGGATCATGTGAGAGTGCCCTCATCTGGTTGGATTGAGGCTCTGCGGTCAGAATGTGTCTAAAGCGGTCAGACTCAGACTCCAGTCCTGGGGGGGGGGGTCGGGCTAAAATCTTTGTCATGTTTTTGTGGTCTACTGATAATCAACAGCAGATTTTGGTCTTGGGACCTTGGTGCGCAAGCTCGAGCCAATCAGTGAGCGGAACTGCTCACTTATGTTCCAGAAGGCAGACAGACAGACGCTGCGGCCATCCAGTGTTTGTGATTGAGACCCCTGTTCTAACGGCCGCTGTTTAGTTTGGTATGGGGTTGGGGGGGGGGGGGGGTTTGTGGATGACAGCAGTTCAGTGATGAGAGGACAACCATCGAGGGGTGGGGTCCTCATTTTGAGAGGGGCTTAAACCGTGACAGCTGCAGGCTGGGGGCTGGCGTGAGGTGGGCTGGGTGTTTGGTGGGGGTGGTTGGCTGGTTAGAAAGAGGAGTGGTTCCCTGGGGGGGGCACCAGAGTGGGGGTCCCTAAATTTGAGGGGACCAGCAGTACCTTGCACACACACACACACACACACACACACACACACACTCATCATTATAACACAGCACAGCCTTTTGAGCGCGTAGCTTGCGGTGAGTCCCACACAAAGGACACAGATGGCTCCCGCGCGAGTCTAACGTACGCACCCCCCCAAAAACAAAAAGCACACCCCTGCCCGCCCCCCACCTTCCATCCCCCGTCCATCTCAAACTGCTGCAGAGATTAGCTGAAATTGGTCCTCTCTCTGTCCTTAAACAGTGGTGTGTGTGTGTGTGTGTGTGTGTGTGTGTGTGTGTGTGTGTGTGTGTGTGTGTGTGTGTGTGTGTGTGTGCACGTGCGCGTTCTTGCCTAGATGTGTGCATGTGTGAATGTTCTTGGGATGATTTTAAGCACAGTAGTGCTGTCAGCTCGCCCCCCCCCCCCCCCCTGCTCCTCCTGCATCTGTATTGTGCTGCAGTCACTGGGAGGCTGTGCTGCGGAGGTCACTGGCAGATGTTGGGGGGTGAGGTGGTGAACCCCTCCAATTATTCTTTTGTGAAGAGACCCCCCCCCCCCCCCAAAAAAAATGCCTTGTTGTTCCTTCTCCTCTATATGTGTGCGTATGTGTGTGTGTATCTGGGTCATTCTGCCTGTGCTAGGGAGAGAAGGAAGTGTACATGTCTGGGGCTTTCTGTGTGTGTGTGTGTGTGTGTGTGTGTGTGTGTGTGTGTGCGCGCGTGCGTGCGCGCTGGAGAAAGAAGGAAGTGTATGTGTCTGGGGCTTTCTATGTGTGTGTGTGTGTGTGTGTGTCTGTGTCTGGGTCTTTGTACGTGCGCGCCTGTGTGTGTGTGTGTGTGTGTGTGTGTGTGTGTGTGTTTTTGTTTACATGTGTGTACTACATTGCGTGTTGGGTGCAAATGGTTCCCCAGACCCTTTTACTGAGCGGCCGAAAACGGCCCAGAAAAGAAACACTCCCACAGCTGGCCGCCTCGCTCAAAGGTCCTGGGGAGGCAGGTGGCGCTGAGGCTGTGTCTGAGTGTTTGCACCCGTGAGCTGTGTGTGTTTGTGTGTGTGTGTGTGTGTTATGCCATGGGCTCATCCCAGCGCAGAGTGGGCCCCGGGGTCTCCTGGAGGACTGAGCATCTGCCTGTCCTTCTCCCTGTACTCCTTTGTGTCCTGAGACGAGCCCAGTGTTTTGCAGGGGGGGCGGGAGGGGCGGGGAGGCCGTGGGTGACTGTCAGTCCCCTCTCAGATCATTTTATCCCTCTTATTTTACAGTCACATTTTTATTTCCCTACATTCCTTGTTGACTCTGCGCTATAAACTGATGCACTGCATTCGCAGATTTATGGCCTGCACCAGTTTTCCAACATTTGCTCATGGAACGACTTCCTGAATACTTTTAAATGCCGGCAAAGGCTTTCCGTGTTATGGACAGTGTAGCAAAGCATTACTTAGGAAATTATCTCAGTTCCTGTAAGATTAAGGGATTTTTATTGCTTTTCTCCAACAGCTAAGGAGTTAGAGATTAACACACTTCTCTGACCCTCATTTGATGGGTTGCCTGGTGTTTTCTTTTGAGTGTTTCGCTGTGCTCCTCTTCAGGGAAAGACGCTGCGACAGATTTCAGCCCTGTACGCATCGCTGTCTGTCCCTGGCACAGATTCGGGGGCGTGTTCACACGTCCCGAATAAATAAATAATGAGGGACGATCTTTGTTATGGAGATGCTCTTTGGAGAACGAGAGGGGCTGGGTCATTTAGGGCTAAATTTATGATTCAGTCTGCTGTCGCTCTGGGTCAGTTCTGGGGGTAATTTAGGACTGCGTTTGAAGTGGTGGTGGCCTTTTGAGTGCTGTCTCAGTACCAGAGTTGAACTGTGATCTTACGGAGCGATCTAACGTCTGAGTGCATTTAATTCAGTCTTTTGTACCCATGAATTGGTTTTGGCTTTGTGAAGATCAAAATGGATGTAAAGGAAGAAAATGTATTGCAATGTGCTCGTTATACGGCTTATTCTGCTGAAAAAAGGCCGGCACAGTGGCGCAGTGGGTAGCACTGCCATCTCACACCAAGACAGTGGTGGGTTCCAATCCGGCCTGTGGCCTTTCAGTGTTGAGTTTGCATGTTCTTCCTTGTTTCTTTGGTTTTTGTCCTGGCACATATGTTTCCTCCCACAGTCCAAAGACAAGTATGTACAGAAAATTGCAGACTGTAAATTGCCTAAGGGTGTGAATATGTGAGTGGATTAACGTGTGATCCGAAGACTGGAGTGACACAACTGAGAAAGTGTTGAAAGTGGTACAGAGATACAGTCTGCCGAAAACTACAGCGCAATTGTAATAATATGTCTTCCCATATACTGTCAAGTGATTTAAATATGTCTTCCGATCGTATTGATCTGTTTTATTTCAATATGTAGCTCTGTCATGCGAAAAGAGACTCGCCCATCATGATTATTTTGGATGGGCTGGTTCCACAGTAATGAGCAGGAGTTCCCTCTGTTCAGTTTAGTCTTCCTTTTCTGAGTCTGGCTCTCAGACCTCAGTTCCTGAGATGCTAACGGACCTGGAGCGGGACTGTAGCAGATTGTAATCCAAGAGGTTTAGAAAAGGTCAGGACTGCAGTGACAGAGAACAGGAATGAGCCTAGAAGCAGAGGTGCATACCTGAATTCCTGAATCGTACTTAAATATTTAACAGTTCCCTGATTTAATGAGCGTGTGTGTGTGTGCGTGCGCGCATGTGTGTGTGTTCGTCTGTGTTTGCGCTTGTGCGTGCGTGTGTTGGTCTGTGTCTGTGCTTGTGTGAGTGCACATGTGTGTACATGTACTAGTGCAAATGTTTTAGGCACCCTGGAGTTTTTTTTATTTTTTGTTTTATTTTTTTTGGGGGGGAACATTTTCCTTTATTTGACAGTTATACAGTGTACAGAGACAGGAAGGTTGGGGAGAGGAATTGGGGGGGAAGACATGCAGCAAATGACCTGAGCTGGAATCGAACCCAGGTCACAGCGGGAAGGACACAGCCTTTATGTTACGGATGCCCAGACCGCTGAGCCACCAGGGCCCCCCGGCTCTCTGGGATTTTTTTAGTATTATTATTATTATTTTAAATTTTGGTCTCTCGTGTATAGTTTTTGTTTTCCTCATTAAAATTTTTGTAGTTAAACAGCTCATTAGAGATGGCAAATGTTAATTAAAAAAAAACCAAAATCTTTCCGAAAATGTTTGTATTTCTCTGAAGAGAGTCGACACAGAGAGCGCAGCCCTGACCTCACCATGATCTGCGCTGTCTGGGATCACCTGCCGAGACAGACACACGTGAGACTGTCAGCCTGCAGAAAAAACTGAAGTGATCCAATATACTTGGAACCAGCTTGAGCCAATCGTTTTATAAAACCATTGAACTACAGCACAGGTTTCCTCATTTTTAGCAAATGAGTTGTCACTCCAAACTTTGATATGATTTGGTTTTTTTACTGTACATCCATGTTTAAGTTACATTTTTCAAAATTCTAGAACCTTTCTTTTCAATGACTTTGCAAGCATTGTCACTAGGAATTGTTTCCAATGTGCTTAAAACTAATGCACATTAGCATGTGTGTCAGTTTGCATGTATATTTTTTTGCAAGTGTATAAATGCGTGCATGTGTTTGCTGATTTTTTTTTTTTTTTTTTTTCTCTCCAGCCTAACCTTTTCATCTGCCCTGTTTTGAGTGGCGTCCAGTGAGTAAAAAAAAAAAATTATTATTAATTAAAAAAATTAATCCAGCACTCGCGGATCATAGTAAATACATTTTATTTTGGCACGGGCAGCAATACACGAACGTTTCAGCCTCCTGGCTTTCTTCAGCGTGTTCAGTGTGTTGATTAATTAATTTCTTTGCTATATATCTGCCCTGACTGTGCACCTGGTAAGAGAAATTGTTACTTTTTCATAGAGTCCTCGCATTTTCACTTTATTATGGTGTCCAGTGAGTGGCAGGTATTGTAATGACTTATCACGCTACTCCGTAATTGGCCCCAGTTTAGTGACAGGGGTCGAGATTCGAGGTAAGGGGAGGGACTTGTTTGTAGGCCTTCTGTAACCACGTTCCTCCTAGTTAAGTAAATCACCTATTTAAACTCTGACACCGTGACGCTGCTTTTTATTGTTGCATTACGCTGCGTACCACTTTGTTAACTTACAACACTGAACATTTGTTGCTCTGGCAACACACAGGAGCGTCTGTTTGGTAGCTATCCCAGCTTGGCGTTGTTGCAGTTCACTGATATGTCCGAGCACCAGGAGATGATGACGATGGCCGCCTGCATAGGGCTTTGGGGGAGGGTTGGAGTAGAGTTTACCTGAGATCACACTGCCCTCTACCTGTAGTTTAATGTATCCTGGGGACAAGGGATCAATCTCCACCCCATATTCCTCGCAGTTTGCAGTTGTTACTGTTTATATTGCAGCTTATTAAACCTCTGGTGCCCTAGAACCTAATATCCTCATTAGGGTCCATTCTGAATCACAGTTTTGAGATGGAATGATTTAATTTTGAACTATAATTATTAACCTTGAAATATCTGTACACTGAAGTGTAATTACTCTCTCGGGAATCTTTTTTTTTTTTGTTTGTTTTTGTTTTATGTTTTTGTGTTTTCTGCTGCTGGTGCCAAGAAGGCTACAGCATTCGCACTCTGATGTCAGAAATTCTCAAAGTCACACACAGCTGTCTCTGTTAACTGCCATCTTGCATCATTGAGCTGCTTCCATGTGAGTTTATGGAATCAGTAAGTTGAAACTTCTTTCTGAAACTTTGGAGTCATTCTTTGTTTGGGTGTACATTAGACTGTAGGAAGCCTCCTGTTTCTTGCTCTGTGGTACGGGGACAGTTGTGTGCGGTCAGAAGGGTTGGGGGTTTGGGAGTGCCCCGGAGCGGATCCGTCTGTAGACGAGCAGCGAGAGACTAAGCCCCCGGATTAAAGGGTGCAGTTTGTGTTGCCAGATTAGGAGCGCAGAATCTGCTTTTGACCTACAATAACACCACCACCAGGGCAGTGCACTTCAAACCTGCTAATCGCCAGTGAATCTCAGCATGCTAATTATGGTCTGGGAGGGGATGTGTGTAACATTAGCTGGCATGTAGTTTTGGACTACAATCGTTTTTTTTTCCACCCCACGTGCCCTCGCAGGAATCTATTTTAGCCATTACAGTAATGTGTGTATTTTTCACAAGGATATTACAACATCAGAGAAACTGGCAAGACCTCAGCTCTTGTGTACGCTGTGCTAACTCCTGCACATTCAGTTGCGTCCTCTTGACTGAAACTAACGAGAGCCCCATTTTACATTTGAGTAGGTTTAATTGTCTGCATCGAATGGGGGTTGGATTGCAGACATCATTCCATAACTGGAACTGCTCAGCCTGCTGTCGATTAGCTGGATATTACTGGGCAGCCTCACTCCTTCTCCTGTGTAATGTCGTTTGTGTTTGGAGTAAACACGCTGTGAGTGAGGGGTAAAAATATTAAGCAGCGTGTAAGCACCTGCTCTTCCGTTTATCCTCGTGTGACCTGCTTTGTGAAGCATAGTGTTCTCCTTAGAAGCTCAGGCTGCCCCTCTTACTCTGTGGTTTGGAACCTAATAGTGGTGCACTCCCAGAGGATGTTACAGGAATCGCATGTCACAAAATAAAATAAAAAATGGATAGTTTTTTTTATTGCCACTGATTGCAGTGAATTCTCACTGGTTCTTTGAATGACCTTTCCCTTTTCTTGCACCTGCCAAAAATAATATGTTTGGGCAAATTTGAATCATAAATCATATTGCTTTTCATAAATCAGAATAATAATAATAAAATAATAATAAAAGTGAGGCCAGTTGAGTTATTTCAAGTTTTGCCAGTTGCATGGGATGTTCCTAATATTTTGCACTGTGTGTGAACATGAAGATTTTTGTGATTATTCTATTCCAAGACTAACTTCAGTTAAGAATGGAGATTCTCTATGCACAGCTCAGTTTAGCCTCCGTGTGCAGTCACTGCATTCCATGAAATCACCCTGAAGGTCTCTTTTCTCTTCTCTCTGCAGAGGCTGGGCTTTTCCTCTCCTACCTGCTGCTCAGTTTGTTTTCCTTTGCCTTTCCTCTTTGCCGAGTGTCTTCAGGCTCAGAGCTGACCGCAGAAATGGAGGACAATAAATTTTTTTTTTATTTTTTAGGGTGTCAGGTCAGGTTGGGGTGTAGGGCTTATGAGTGTTACTGCTCCTCCACCCATGTTTGCAAACATTTGACTTGCCGTGCGACACACTGATTTCAGGCTCCCCTCTCCTCTTATTGGATAGAGGACAACTGAGCCCAGTTCATTCCGAAGGCTTTTTAAGAGCCGAAAATATTGCAGGCATGAAGTGCGACAACTTGTTCCAATTCCATTTTGTAGCCCAAAATATTCCTTCAAATGTGCCAAGATGTGAACCCCTTATCTCATGCACAACAATTGGTGAAATGATTAATTTATTTGTTTATACGCATAACTGACGGGCAGACAATGTAGTGCGCGGATGTCCCTCATCCACCCATTCACTGGCGCTCAGGGTGACCCCCTCTGTACCTCCCACAAACTCACAGACTCCGCCCCCCTGCCCACCACCTGCAGCTCTGTGGGGCAGCTTGGCACGATCAATGCAGCCTCTCACCCCGAGTGAGCAGAAGGGTGTGTGTGTGTGTGCGTGCGTGTGTGCGTGTGTGTTAATTGCTGGAGTATTTTTTATTGTGACTAGAGAGGCCCTCATCTTGAAATGGTCCAAGCAGCTGTTTAGGAACATTTATAAAGGGAGGGGGACTGGAGGTTTTGGAAAGATGTGTGTGATTCTGTGCTCGTGTCTGGAGAGAGATTTTTTTTAATCAACATTCATTCTTGGGTCTCCATCAATGTTTTATTTTTCCTATTTCTGTGCCTGTAGAAAACAGAAATGTTGTTATTTCTTAAAATTCTTTTTCCAAAAAATGAAATGCTAATGAGGTGTCTGATTGGCTGATGCATTTTCAATGACTTCTCAAGTTCTAAATGGCAGATTTGGAACAGGCTTGGTGTATTTATTTTTCTTGTGGCCCTGACCAAGTCCTGTCTTTTTTCGTCTCGATTCAAAATCCAGAATGGTCACCCTGGTCTACGATTGGCTGACGCATTTTAAACTCAGATTTAGATCAGATGCGGTGGATTCATTTGTTTCATTGCCCTGATTAACTTCTGTTACGTTTTGGCTCAATTTGAAATCCACTATGGCCATCCTGATAGCTGATTGGTTGATGCATTTTTCACTTCTCCCGTTCTACGGGTCAGATTTGGATCAGACTTGGTGCAAATTTGTTTCATGGCTGTCACCAAGTGTTGTTATTTTTCAGCTTCATTCAAAATCCCTTTTGGCCGCCCCGGCCTTCAATTGGCCAACTCCTATTCAAAAACGTCTTCAGGTCAATCATTCAGATTTGGATCAGACTTGATGCACGTTTGTCTCACCGCCTACTTCTGCTGACTCAGGCGACGGAGAAAGTCGGGCAGGTTGTCATTTTAAAGTTACGTTACGGTCCGTTCACACTCAGGCAGCATGTGATTTATACATGCAGCAAGGTTGCACACAGCTTTTAATCATGTTTGAAACCATCTTTTATTAAATTTGCCTGAGGCCTTTTGCACAAATGCGTAGTAAAATGTGCGGAGTTAAATCGGCTCTTTCAAATTTTACATCAGTTTTATTCTGAGCACAAATTGTTTGTGTGGACTCGTATTTATTCCATGGGAGTTAAGTTAGCACTGAACTGTGTTGCGGTGTGAATTTGAATGTGTTTCTGAATGGACTAGCGCGGGTGTGTCTGTGTGTGAGTGTATATGTGCACACATATGGTGGAAGCCAGCAGTTGGATGCGGGCTCTTGTTTGTGACTGGCTCTTGAGTGAAAGACTGCCACTGATTGTAGGATTGCCATCTGTCTGAAAGAAAATAACTTTTCAGAAGAGGACAGATGCAGCCTGCTGTATGTGTTTTTGTGTGTGTGTGTCTGTGTATGTACATGTACGAGTGTGTGTGTGTCTGTGAGTGTCTGTCTGAGAGAGCGAGAGCAGTGGTGTTTAACAAGGGAAAGAGGGGATGTGTAAACCTGTGGTTTGGCTGACAGTCGGCGAGCAAATCTGTTTGCCTGTTCACCCATCAAAAAAGTCACTCTTGAGCTCTCCACCGTCGCCTTTTCCCCACCTGCTCCTCTGATGGAACGGCAGACTTCGAGGGGAGAGGGTCACGTCGGGACAGGAACGGGCAGACGCGCGAGCGGCAATAAAGGCTTCGTCTTGCCAATCCAATAAAAGCGATTGCGGAGGGCACCGGCGTTCGCAGACATGTATTATTGATTCGCGCTGGCCTCCCGTTCTATTTACTCCGAAATGCCGCCAATCGTGCGCCCGAAGGAGAAGCGGTTTCTGATTTTCGTGTCTATTTCTCGACTCGCTGAACACCGAGGCCTTTTAAGGGAGGGAAAACAATGTATATGATGCTGTTCCTTTGAATTTGAATGTGAATTGCTGCAGCAGTTCCTGATGAAATGAACGGGAAGGCACATGAAGCCTTGACATGTTGAACCTTGGAGTTTGTCTGTTTTTGGAGTAGACAGTGTTGCTGTTACAGGCTCAAAGCACGAGTAGCTCTGTTTTACAGGGGTGGGGGGTTGGGGGTCAGTGGGGGCAGGAGTTTAGAGTCTCACAGATTTTGTGCAGACAATGGCTCCCTGATTTCTGTCCTTGTCGTTACAGCCTGACGCAGAGTCTGGTCATTTCGGGGGGATGCAAAGTGCTTGATTTGACTGGAATGTATTGATCTGAAATGGACATTTTGGCTACACCAAGCGGCTGGCCTGTAATAGCTTTTCTAAGCATCTGCTAAAGTTGCTAGTGCAATCAATCCCACCGCGCCGGGTTAAGTGGCGTGGTCATGGCGATTTGCTTCGCCAGCTATCGTAGTCCCAGCGTAAATGCTTGCATGTTCTGATCGCCTTGTTCTCGTCACAAATGGTCTGCGTTAGCATTGCGTCCTGAAAATAATTGATTGGGTGTAAACTCAGTGAACGATAGCTGGGAAATGGAGAATTGAATGAGTGGTGTAGCGTGGGGCCATAACTGATTTTATTTTGATGCCTAATTTTCCAATTATGAAGTCATTATCCATCCCATGTTGGCTTACATGCGCGTAATCATTAAAATGAGCGCATTGTAGCCCATTATGACCTGGGAGTGTGTAGAAGCAATCAGATGTTGGATGTTTGCATAACCTTTTTTGTTATAATTGGACATTTTAAAGCCAGTGTTACAGTGGTGTCAAAGTTATCGACGTCTATTTATCAAGGGGTAAATCGAGGGAGGGGGGGAGGGGTGGTGGTGGGAGGGGGGGTGGTGGTGGTTGTTGTATATTGGAAAGCCAAAGAGTTCACCAGCGAGCCTCTGATTTAACGGTTGTTCCTCAGACTGATGCAGATGTATTGGGGGTTGGGGGGTGTCTGTGGGTGTGTGAAGCTTGTAATGATGTTTGGGGGGTCGGGGGGTGCAAGGCTCATCCTCCCCCTACTGTTCTCCGACCCCCAGCACTCTGACCTCATTTGCATCTGGCTGAATAAATAATAAGCTTGTGTCAGGTCAGAGGTCATGAAGCATAATTCGCCCTGACCCTGAGAAACACATGTACCTCCTTTATTCAGCTCAGTCAATTTTTATTTTTATAGCGTTTTTTTGCTGAAGAACTGTCACAAAGAGGCTTCTCAGAACAGCAGTCGGGCAGATGCCCAGCCTATGTCCTGAAAATGGCTTTTGAGGTCAAAAAAATTTCCCAGTTGTGGAGAAAAACCCCCAAACAGTGGTGAGAAAAATGCTTCCCAAAGGGAATAAATCTTAGGAAGAACCCGGCTAAATAGGGGGGAGCCCGTCCTCCGTTTGCGGAGTAACGGAATATTTATGGGCTTTAGTTACACACGTCTATTAGAGCCCGTCAGAGTCTTATTATAATTTAGAATGTTGTTATACAAATGACAAGGTGTAAAGTAGTGCATGTAAGAAAAATAGAAAGTTGAAGATGGCATCGACAGTTGGGTTGGCCGTAGTAGCGCATTAGCAGCTCCTGGGCGTCACCAGGCCTGGGCTGGAGTTACAGGGCCTGTGTAAATCCTGAAAAGAAATGAAGAGAGGGAGTCTGGCTCTGCCAAATCGCGCTTGTACTGTAAATCCTTCAGCTGAGGCATATGACTGGAGTGGGTCTCTCTGGTTGGCTACGTGCTAATCAGAGTGAATTTATGTGCTGTTAGAATACCCATGTGGAATTGGTGGCACTGAGCGTACATTAACAGTGCCAGTGTGGTTACCTGCAAGCGAAGTCGCGGGGAGGACGGTGTGGTGCTTGAGGTTTGTGTGCGGTGCCCTGCATGTGCGCTCAATAGGCTGGGCACTGACATGGAAGGAGGAAGACATTTACATCCGAAGCTTAACTGCGGGTTAAAAAAATCTAAAATTAAGTAGGAATACAGGGATTTTATCTTTTATCTACACCCCGATTGAGATGTGCTTTCTGAGGCTGAGAGATTCTGCTCCCTGAATCTCAGGGGTAAATTTTTCCATAAAAGCGGATCTCAGTAATTTTTCTTGAAGTCCAGCTCTTTGAAAATGAAGAGTTAATTCGTGTCAGTTAGGGCTAAGGAGGTCTTTAAGGTCGGGGGTGGGAGGCAAACCAAATTTAAGCTTTAAATGTGAAGAGAAGTTTAAATTCTATGCAAAATTAAATTGATGACCAGGGGAATTCCCTGTAATGGTAAATGTTCTAAAAGTGTATTGTTTCAGTGAAAATATGGGCAGCTGGAATTTGGAGCAGCTGAAGAGGCTTTAGGGCAGAGTTCACACATCCCAACACAGGAGCACTACAGTAATCCAGCCTAGATGTTACAAAAGCATTGACCAACTTTTCAGCGTTACACGTGGACAGAGTTTTTCCTAAGTTTTCGCTATATTACACTGATGGGCAAAAAAAGGTTTTCTTTTGCGCGTTTCAAAGGTCAGTTTAGGGTGAAAGGTGACACCAATGTCAGTAAACTTCACTCCATTATTTAGTGTTTACAGGGATTACTAACCATCAGCTTCCATGTCGCCAGCTTTTCAGACTTGACCACATGTCAGGTTATTTAGCGGAAGTTTGTAAGGTAACTTTCTATTAATTAGATGAAGCTGGAGCTATCGTAGGGTTAATGGCCTTGCTTATCATCCCATGGAGAGCCATGCTGGTCTTTTCGTGGCTGTGCTGGGATTCAAACCACCAACTGTCTGAGGCCGAGCTTAACTGCATTTGCCTCCAGGCTATCGTACGCATCATAGGTTTGCTTGGATTCGGTGCAGAAATGTTCCATGTTCCAGAAATGTCTGGTATCAAAGCTGCAAAAATATCAGCTAGATTTAATTTGTGCTGGTCTGTGATTGGTGCAGAAATGGTGGCGTGAACTTGATGAATTTGTATCCCTCATTAACGGTGCTTGGGACGATGTCCAAGTGCATCATTTAACTATTTCAAACAAAGAAGAGTGTCCCAGACGGGCATAATCTCCAACACCCCCCCCCCCCCCCCCCCATGACCACTCCACACCCCTCTCACTACCCCCCTCCCTCAAACAGACTCATTGTCCCTCGCTCAGTGTGAATGAGTCTCTCTCATTTGGTACTGGGCAGGGGTCTGATTCCAGAGGGGGCCCAGCATCTGCTGGTTTTTTTTTTTTTTTGTTTCAACACCTCACTGTTTTTGAAGAAAAATGGCCACTGAATGAAAGGAGAACACTGAGACCAACAGCCACCGCAGCCCTCCAGGATTGGAGTTTGGGAGCAGCTCCATCGCGCGGTATTTATATTTATGCAAATCCAAGCTGACGCATCCAATTTTAACACGGCCCGTTAGCCTTCCTTTTACCCCTCCCACATGTTGATTCTTGGATTTTAATGTAGCTACTTGTATTTTTTTTGCTGGGGTGCTCCGTGCTGTCAGTCTCCTAGTACTGATAACGGTACAGCCCCCCTCCCCCTCCCGAAACAAACAACACTGCTGGAGCTGGAGGGGATGTTTCTCAGGCAATGCACCTCTGAGGGAATAATGCCTGAACTAGGGAAACATCGCCATCTAGTGGATAGCTAGGGAACGGCCAAGATGGAAGAGGAAGGGAGATGAGCGGAATAGCTGTACTTTCTCTCCGAGATGTTTGAAAGTCATAATGAGTGATTGTTGTGATAATCATCTATTGTTATTCTGCTTTTTTTTTCTTGATATCATGTTTTAAACCTTCCTCAGTGTGTAAGTGCTCCTACTGCTCTTGAGAAATCAAGGTCAAACCAGGAAAGCATGAGTCCCAGTACCAGCAACTGTACTGTCTTGAGAGCTGTTTGGAATTCCCACTTATTCATGAAATATCTGAGGTCAGAGAAGGAACTATGGAACATGGAGTCCCGTGTCGCCGCGATTAATTTAAGCAGCCTCCCCAGCTTAATCTGGCTTGTTAGCTGTATGATAGATAATGTAGTTCCCTTATCACAGCCAGGAAAAAGCCAGTCTCGAAGAGGGTCTGGCTGGACACTGTCAATAACTTTGCGCCTAAGTATGGATAAAACTTAACTGAGTGTAAGTCACGAAGTTTGGCACGTTGGTATTTAAAAGCTACTTAATACTTGTATGTTATTCGGTCGATGATGGATGCTCGAATGCCAGGAAGTTGAGTGACTGAATCCGAAACAGTGGGAACAAGAGTATGTTTGCGGTGGGAATGAACCCTGAGCCTGTGCATGTCCTGTGGGTTCAGGTACTGAGGGAAAAAAATACATTTAAATCGATCGGTTTTGGCCCGGAAAATGCAGCCAAATGAAAACTAGGCGCTGCACCGGTAGCATCACACAAAGCCACAGGTTTCATTAATTCTGATGAAAAGCCACTTGCTGTTCCCTCTCGAAATGGCAGCAGCTACCTGCCCCCCACCTTCCCTTCACACCGACACCAAGCTGCTTTGCACCTCCTTCGGAGCGTCTCTTCACACCCCTGCCGCGGTTAATGTGTTTTTAAGCAGGAAAAGGGCTGGGATGGCACCCACCAGGGCATATGAAGGCGTAAACTCTGGGCTGGTGTGAGAGGGCAGCTGGTCGTTGAGTGGCAGCTGGCCTCAGGCTGAATGGCTGTTTCTGCGGTTCTGGCAGGTGGTGACGATGTTAGCGCTGATGGGTTAGCGTAGGTCGCCGAGCGTACTTCCCTTGCCTCAGTGACAAATGCAGGACGGTTGCTTTTGACAACAACTGGAGCATTTGTGACTGATTTGAAACTAGCTAGCTAGCCAAGTAATGTAGCTACTGACAGATTTGATAAAAATGCCAAAACCGTTTGAATGCATCATCTGTGATAAGCCAATCTGAACCCACTTTACAGGCTTACTGTAAGCACTTTTCAAGACGGGACTTGACTCTCAGTTATTATTGTAAGAAGTAAAAGGCTCTGTGTGTAGTCCTGTCTTCATGACTGGCAATCCAACCTGTACCCTGTTTCACAAAGCAGGATTATGAGTTTGTTGTCTGACTGCATGGATTAAAACCCAGAAACTTCCTAAATCTGAAACATGGAGCTCCGCTTTGGGTTTCGCTCAGTGCAGCTGCCCAACGTTGTGAAATACCTTCCTGAATTTAACAAACATGCTGACTGATCCTTGTTTGTTTTTCTCTTCTAAAATGTCTGGAGTAGTACTTTCTAAAAGGAAATTTAAAAAAGGAGTTTTTCTGATTTCTGTAGTGAATGGATGTATTACATGCATTCATGTCAGTAATTGACTGTCATTCAATTCAGTTATTTTCTCGAGGGCATTTTGCTGAGGTGGAAATGTGGAAATGACCAAGATAATCAATACAATAATTCATTCATTAATAATGGCGCAATTATTCAGTCAATTTGCTAAATAAATCTGTTTGAGGTGCAAGAAGTGCACCTTTTCAGAAAAGGTGTAGAGTTGGCAGTTTCTTGTCTATTTGCAGTTTCAGGAGTAATAAACATGTATCCTGGCCTCGCACACACCGTAGACAACAAAAGTGGATATACTTGTGCTGACCATCATGGGCAAAAATAAACACTGTAGAAACTGCAAGTTTCTGAATGCAATTTTAGAATATAAACTTGACCTCAAGAATTCCTTGGAAAAATCATATTATAATTCATTTTTATCCCCCACCGGGTGATTGGCGCGAAGCAGGAGATATAGCATTGGGCTCTGTCATAAAATTGAGGCGGCGGGGGATATTCCCATGTTAGTGGTAAACACTTGTTGTACTTGTAGTGAGTGTGTTTCAGTAGTGTATTTTTCTAGAGCTACAAGCTGCAGAGATATCGCACTACTTCGTTATAATCTTACAGGCAAACGGGGCCATTTTCCCCCACACAAATATTAGGATTTGCATGAGGAATGTTCATTCAAAAATGAATGTAGTCCAGGCCTCAGCTTAATCTGTGTTTGTTAAATCTGCCCTTACAGTTGGAGATTTATAGGTTCAGAAATGTATTGGTATGAGATATAGAGTGAACTCTTCAGTAAGGCAGGGTGCACACTATAGGAGTTTCCAAATCTTTTAAGATCTTAAAATCGCGGGGGGCTGCGCACAGAACGATAATCCTTGCCGATTTTAATCAACGAGCTGTGTACGAATTCCATCAAGGGGAGGGACTCTGCACACTACAGCTCCTGATATCCTTATTTTCCAAGATTTCACAAAAACTTGCATGATCAAACGTGACTTCGACGTAATTTGCCCTTTCCTGGGCACGAAATTTGACTGTTGAGGGAGAAGAAGACAAAAGAAAAACGAAGGGGGCAGAAAACCAATATACATTGAAACGGATGAGATTATTGTCCCGATTTTAATCATTTTTCTTGGTTAACACGTTTTTCAACAATATTAATAATCCATTTGCAGTTAAGTTCAGTTTCCCTTTTAATGAAATGGCAAGGCAAGTGAATAATAAATGTCATAAAAATGTTTCATTCACGTGCCTTAATTAGGTAGCCCTTCATGAGAAAAAAAAAAAAAACCGGGATTTGCCGCGTTAACTTTTGCCACATCTTACGAAGCAAGCCATCAAACCCTCGCTTCATGATTAATTGAAAACAAAGATTGAAATGCGCACTTTTTTGCCTTCAGTTTACACATTTTATCTTAACCAAGACAATTACCTACACCTGAGAATGGAGAGTTTAAGTAGCTTTTATCAAGGAAAATGACTGAAACAGATTTATCGCCCTCCTTGTTCTCTGTCCAACAGGCGCCACTGAAGAAATGTTTGAAACATAAATGACAGTTGTTAAATCGTATTCAGAAATTTAATCAAAAGTATTTGTAAGATAGATGCCATATTCATAAACTTGTTTCTCTATCTATGAAAATTATTGTCATCTATACGCACCGAGGAGCACATTAAAAAAACAGGGATCTCCGGTGACTCAGAGGCAGTATCTGCTTTCGAATTGACGCAAAAAAAATTTACCTTGTTACTTCTGATTTCCGCTCGATGACATAACGCCCTGTAAGATCATCCCCTAACACTCGATAAATATTGGATATAATCGGGGAGGTCCCGATCAGTTCGCGAGGAGGTGAATTCGGATCTGTAACCTCCGCACACTAACCGATAATTGGGCCGAACATCACGGCCGATTTCGGATGGGTCCCCGATTCTCGGTAAGGCCAGTTTGTGGCAAAATCTGACCCGAATTTCCTGTCGTTTGCACCCAGGCTAACTTGCAGAAACCACAGATGCAGAGGACAGTCCCATAGGGGCTCCAGGCTGTACCTGACTTCCACACATCGCCCCTCTACTCCCCCTTGCCTTCTCTCTGACGGTGGGGTGTAACTCTGTAGAGAGGAGCTCCCGGATGTACATTCACCTCACGTCTACCTTTGGGGGCTTTCGCCCCATTCCCTCTTGCCAGGGACTATAGGGTCGATCCTGACGGGAGAGAACGCAGATATTCGTAAAGGAGATTGGTTTGTGCTGGCAAAGGGAGCCAGAACAGGTGTCTGTGAACCATGATATAACCCAGCATGCTGTTGCATAGTGTGTGTGTGTGTATGTGTGTGTTTGTGTGCACGTGCGTGCGTAAGCATGTGGGTGTGGGCATTTGAATGAGCGTGAGTGTGTGCCCAGGTGCTTGTGTGCATGCATGCCTGTGTTTGCGATCTAAGGGTGACTTTTTGCTGTATTCCTGTGTGAGTGAGGAATTCTGTTGTTATTACGAATGCCGTGACCTTTGTCTTTGTGGGTGGGGTGTGGCTCATAACATCGGCCTGGTCCATCTCGTGACCCGCAGTGATACATGCATACGGGGGACGAATTCATGGAAAATTAAACAGTCTTACCAAGGTATTGGGCCTTTACCAGCTGCTAAATCAGTTTCAACACGCCTTGGCGTTGAGTCTAGAAATGTAAAACTATTGGAAGGACGAGAGCAAAGTTAAACATGTTCTTCCAAAATCACCTCTATTAATTCTGTTGGTTTGAGATCTTATGACTTTCCATACTCGTAAAACCATTCAGTGACCCTTTGTGCCTTGTGGGATTTGGGCCATTGCATCCTGGAAGACACCACTTCCATCACGATAGGAATGGTTTATAGTAGCTCATGCAGTTCTGTAAGAAGGTGGCTGTATGCACCCTTCCCAAATTCTTCTATTTTTTGAATATTGATCACTCTTAAATGTCTTAAATCAGTAAACTAATTGAAGCACTGATTACTAAAACCCCACAAGTCAAGTCCAGTGAAGTGTGACTCATGAGGTTTTAGTAATAGGTGCTTCAATTTTAATATTAGACAAGGATAGTCTGTTCGTGTTCGGGTATCCTTCGCCCTCATTCTGAACTCGCGATGATTCAACCAATGAGTGTATAAGAAGCAGTGGCTGACAGGCACGTGCTTCGGAGGAGAGCAGTGAACTGTCTTCACTATCCTGAGTTGGCAGCAAGGGGTCACAAACGAGCAAGACTTGTACATAGTTCACCAATTGGGCATTCCAGATTCGGGTGGGATTGGAGATGCCAAATTTAAATATATATATATATATATATATATATATATATATATATATATATTTATTTCAGAGGAAAAAGCTACCCAACCTTACTTAGCCCAATGTGAAAAAGTAATTGCCTCTTAGTAATTAAATCAACCAGTCAAACAAATTTAATTGATAATTGGGTTCAATTTCAATTGACAAACCCAGGCATGATTAATGCCAGCCCAGTTAAATCTAAACATCACTCAAATGGCACCAGTCTGGCAATGTGAAATAGGTAAAAAGCAGCACGCGGTGCCACAATCTAAAGAAATTTAAGAACAAATGAGAAGTTAAGTTGTTGACATCTTTCAGTCTGGAAAGGGTTACAATACCTTTGCTAATGTGCTTAGATTCCACCAAATTTCCAAACGGGCCAAAATTCCACCACTGTGATGTAAAAGACTCTTTGCCAAGCATCGCAAACATTTGATCATAATTGTTGCCGCCAAGAGCAGCACAACCAGTTATTAGATTTAGGGGGACAATTATTTTTCTACATTAGTGATGTAGGTTTTTGAATAACTCATGACCCTTATTAAATTACTTTTATACATTGCATTCCGCGTTTACGCATGTTGACTTGTTTTTTAATAAAATAATTTGAATGTTCTGAAACATTAAATTATGGCAAATAAGCAAAGATTGAGGGAAGAGACCATGTACATTTTCACAGCATCTCAGCAGTGATCTCCCAGAATAACAGCAGTGATCATTTAGGGCAGTGATCCTTCAGCTTTTAGGAGGATGACTGAACCCAAGCCAGGCCAGGATCACGGACAGAAGCATCTGCATTTGTTGTTTCTCCACACCTTCATTCTTTTCTTTTTTTTCGTCTCTCATCTCTGTATTTACAAGAGAAATTCTCTTAGTTGGGCAATGCTGTTGCTTCTGTTCATTATGTCAACAATGTATACCTCCATTGCTAGTTGGGGCTAATAATTTATGAATACTTCTGTCATGCCTTGCTAGACTGGTGACATGATGTGGCACTGTTTACAAACAACTGAGACATGATAGACAATGGCTGGAACGCAGCCGTCATTTTCCCTTTTCTCCCAGGATATAGGCCTAGTCTATGAAAGAAATGGGGCATCAATCTGTCTGATTGATTGAACAAATATGTTTTTTTTTTATTTCAATTTTTTAAGGTTTGAAATAGAAAAGACTAGAAAGCATGAAATCTTGAAGCCTATACTTCAGCTGGAGTAATTTGAGGAAATCGTGAGAGCATAGATGATCAAACCAGATAATACATGCATTCTGCGCCAATAGTGAATTATTAATTTGCCTATGACATTTAAAATGTGTTTTGAATGGTCAGAACCACGAGCTTATAGTGCACTGATAACTTTTGTACTTCCTTGTGATTTTTGCCCTCAGATTTACATTATTGGAAACTCTGTAAGCAACCACCTTTAATTTTTTGTAAGGCGCAGATGAAACTGCAACTGTTCTGTAACTGTTATGTACTGTATAAATAAATCTGTTGCCGTTTTTTTTTCTTCGCAAAACACTGCTTGCCGAGCCCTGTGATCGCCACATGTTGCCAAACTTCGACGAAAAAAATCAGTGTTATTATTTGTTCTTCAAACTTCCAGAAAGAAAAAAAAATGTGGAGGGAGAGAGGCATAGGCCTGAGCTGAAGTAAAAGTGTGACTGTTGTGTTACGCTGACGCTTTCCCTACCAGCTGAAGGACTGAAATCACAGCGGTAAATCTCACACATGCAGGCAGAGTTCTGGCAGCCGCTCATGTGCGCGCAAACTTTCTCTCTCGATTTCTCTTTAACATTGTCATTGCTGTCGTATTTCTTTCTTTTTGTTGGCATGACACATATGTAGTTATTTTGCCAAAACACGCGGAAAAGTAAAACTAAAATGCATTTGAAAACAAACATACAATAAAATATAAAATTATTGCGTTTATACTCTTCCCCGCGCTCCCCCGTCTCTGTCCGTCCTGCGCCCCGTGTCGAAACCCCGTTCCTCTCCTCTTTCGCTTTTGCTTTCCCTCTCCCCATCGCTCGCTCTCTCCCTCCGTTTGGGCGCCTGGCTTCTCTCCCGGTTAATCGCACTCTCAGATACTCGGGTGTCTGCACACTGCTGCCATGGGTCCCGGGGCAGCCATCTTCATGCCATCTGCGGATCAGACCGGCCAGTCCTGGCTAAAGCCTTACATTAATTCCATTTCTGAGTAATTAAGAAATTGTTGCTTTCTCGTTTAAAAATCTTTGGAAATTTACTCGGGGACGAGAACAGAATAATAGTTTCTGTGCAAGCCGGCGATGGGGAGCTCAGCGCTGTTTTCTGGGAAAGTGAGCGGTTGGGGATTTAATTCCTCGTGCCCGCTGCGGTCACGTCTCAGTATTGGACGCGCAAACTGTTATTTGCATTTGCGCGTGATGGAATGGTGCTCGCTCCACTGAACGGGAGGCGGGCATTCCGTGACCTCCTCACCATTGTGCGCGCTTTGTGCGTGATAAAAACAATCATTTGTTTGAGTAATTGAACTTTTTATCCCCGACATGTGATTTGGGCTGCGCAGCGTATGTAACGCTACTAATTTTAATTTACAAATGAGTATTTGTCATGTACTTTCTTAATGAGAATGTGCTTAATTTGTATTCTCCCATTCGGAACTATCGTTTAGGTCCTATGTGAATGCATTTCAGAATATAGTTACTCTACTGCATAACTATGTGGCTTATGTTTTGATTTTTGTGTTATCTTTTTTTGTGTGATTTGGTGTTTGCTCTTGCAGGAATGTTTGAATTGCGTCTTAACTACACTTTACCAGTCATCGTTTATCATCATATTCAAATACTGTGGTATGCACTCATGAAAAAAAAAACAACTGGCTTAAAGCTTGAAAGACCCAATGAACACAATTTGTAGTTGTAGAAAGATTTGATGACAAAATTAGAGATGTGAGAAGTGTTTTATTCAGGAGGATGGCTGAGTAAAGTTCAGATCAGGGTGTTTAGGCCGGCATGCTACTGTTCTAGGGTGGCTCAATTTCTGTACCACCCCCACCCGCCCACCCCCCACCCATCTCACCATCCCCTCCCCATCTCGCTCTCCCCCCTCGTCCCCCGATTCTCAGGCTTCCGCAGGCATTCCAGAGAAGACCTTGGTCTCCTCAAATTAACATGAGCAGGTGTTTTTCCCTGACACGTTAATTAAGAAAAGCTGCCGTTATTACGCCGTAAGTGGCTGTTACAAATCGAACATGTTGTACGTTTTCTCTTCCAGAAAATAAGCGATCAGGGCTGTCGCCGACTGGACCCAGCGGCCGTAGCCATTGGGGGAGGGGCTGTGCCGTAGAAAGATCACGATTATATTTTCTCTGGCCAGCTAGAACACAAACTGAAGTTTTTCTGACTGACTGGCTGACTGACTCTTCCACATCATCCAGCTACACTTGGGGCGAGAGCAAGGACGTTCCTTTGGTTTGAATGTTGGAGGTTGTTGCTCCTTTAATATTAGTGTGATGGGGTGTGGTGGGGTGCGGGGTCTAATTGCCATGTTTTTGGGTACCCTTCAGCAAAGCCCTTAACCTCAAATTTTGCTTTGGGGCCTTAACATAAATTTGTCTGGTGGTGTCTGTACCTTCAGTGGTCATGACATTTCTGCTTGGACATTCTTGGAAAAAACAGTTTTCAGTTCTCAATGGACCTTCCCTGGTTAGATGAAAGATGCCTGGAAAACATCAGCAAAAAAACTAAAAATTGACAAAGAATGATCAGAAGACCCATTTCTATCCAACATAAACTCGGTTTGTTGTAATTTTGCCGTCTATGTGCTTTTTATATGGCTTTTTCACCATGAATATTGTGTTCTGTTTTATACAGAAAAGTATTTAATGTGTGCGATATCTGTAGAATTTGTATTGATGTAACCTGTCATCAATACGAATAACTTGGGAACATTGTGTGAAATGGAAGACGTGTGTTTTTGGGAACAGTCTGCTATATTACCAGTTCTATTTTTATACGTTCTGTCCTCTATTTATGGGTACAGTCTCTTGTTAACAGGTACAGCTCACTGTACATGCATTCAGTGCATTCTGTCATTGATTTGTTCGTCTCACCGGTTTCAGCTGTAGACTTTACAATCATTCTGTTAAATCTATTCTCAGAACTTGCATTTTCACCTTCAAGAATACTGGCAATTACTAAAATGGGTTATCTTGCACTGTAATGAAATTTATTTTGTCTTTTTAACCGCATTGTCTCCTAATTTCTAAACAGGGGGATTATGTGCACATTTGTTGTGAAGCGCACCATCTCACTGCACATTTTGTAAAGGAATATTACATGTTTTGTAGCTCTGTATGTAAAGTGCTTTAACTCTATTTCTCTTTGTAGGAGAATATATTAAGAACTGGAGGCCAAGATACTTCCTGCTGAAAACAGATGGCTCCTTCATCGGTTACAAAGAAAAGCCGCAAGACGCAGACCTCCCGTACCCGCTCAACAACTTCTCTGTGGCCAGTGAGTCTTCGTCTGCCCTTATATTTCTGATATCAGTACTAACACTCTGAGTATGACGGCGTGTGGCTTTCTGGCCATGAAGGACACGCGGGTGAATGTGTCAACGCTCCACCGATATTGTCAACTTGGAATTGAGAAAGTGGCATTACAGTCAGACGTTCAGTTTACTGACTCATTTGTAGGGGTGGTTGGCGTCATAAAAAATTGCCGAAGACATCAGTTTTAACAAATAATTGGATTGATCTGCTCATTTCTGGTTTTATTGTGGGCTTTTCTTGTGTCCTTCCCTAATTGGCTGGTGGAGTTTTTCCACAAAACTGGCCCAAGTTCTTGTTGGCCTATTCAGCAATTGGCTGATCAGAAAGGTCACACTTCCTTGTTATGTCATTTTCTACTCAGTAGGGGGTGTTGCTCACTATGAGTGCTATTTCAAAGTCTTATTTCAAACGGCAAATTTATTTAAATTATTTTTGGATGGGTTTTTTTTTTTGCAGATCTTACTCTTATACCACATTCTTTTGGTCAAGCAGGTCTCTGAAATGACTAGTTACACTTTATAGTCCTCTTAAGGAAGAAATGTAGCTTCTCCTGATTTAAAACTTGAACTTGTGGCTTGTTTCATACGCACCCAAACACCGAGTGGTTGCACACCTTTTCCCACCTGATGGCAGGAGTTGGCGGTTAGCCCCTGAATCCAAACTCTTTGGACACCCAGCGACATTAAGAGTCGATTTCACAGATACAGAATAAAATTTTTCCCGTACAAAAGTGACTCATGTTTGGAGATAGTCCATTGTCTTGGACTATGCCTAACATGTGTCTGTGAATTGGACACTTGAATATAAGAAATGGAAATGTTAATCCCAAAGAAATTTCCAGATTATTCTGAGGAGAACGCGGGAGGAAATGCGTCTAAGCCTCTGGTCGGCCTGAGCGCGGCACTGCGGACTCACTGCAGCAGATCTGAGTTCCAGCGCCTTCTTGTTTGTCAGCTGGCTGAGCCAGGTTTGCAGCTAACGCCTGGCGAGAGGGACGGAGGGCCCTTCATCCATCCCCGCCTGCTCTGGCAGAGGAGCGCCCCTCCACATCTGCTGCAGGAGCTGCGAGTCCAGGTGGCACCCAATGCACTTTCCAAACGGGATGCCAAACCCAGGCAAAACCCCCCTCCTCCCCCGCCCAAAATCACACAGCACCCACCTGGCAGCCCAGAACGAGCTCGCAAAAAAAGTCTTCTGTCTGCAAGGCAGATGCATCACTCTGTCAGAACTGGCAACCCTATGCAGGCATTTGTCGGGTCTTTCGCCAGCTCCCCTAACCGGATAACAAAAAAAGGAAAGAACTCCCACTGGCTACCTGGAGTTAGTTTTGTAAAATACACATCACTGACTGATCGGAGATCTCATAAGAATCTTATCACATTATTTAAACTGTTTTGTTTGAATTCAGTTATTGATATGGGTTTGATTTTACTGCCTTGTTTTGTGAATGTTGAACTAAATTTAGTTTTGTAGCCCAGAGATTTCAATTCCTTCTAAAACTTCTGCTTTATCTGAATCAGACTGATTTGGGGGGGGGTGCTGAGGTTTCGCCAATTTCATCAAAAACAAATTTTGCTTTTAAAAAAAAAAAAAACAGGAAAAACACCTTTTGGAGCAGTAACAACATGATTGGTTAGTTCACACTACGGGCTTCTCACCCAGAACTGTGATTGCTGTGGTGGTGTGTCCAGTTGGATTTGGTGGACCTCTATTTATCCACCATGTTTGGTCCATTTCATCAAACGTTGTAGTTGTGCAGCTCTGCGTTCGCCCTTGAGTTTGCTGTCAAATTTTGGCTTTTTCTCCCAATGGCAAAAAAATGGATGATCTCATGGTAATGAAAAGGTGCAGTGTTTTAACACCTCACGGCACTGTCTTAGTCCCCTCCGCCCTCCACTGTAATGCAGTGGTGCGATTGGGACACTAGGCTCTGTCACTAACTGCAGGTTTGATTCTTAAGTGTGCAAAGATTGTTAATTAGTAAATTTTTTTTTTTATGATAATGACCAAATGATCATAATTTTTCCTCAACCAGGTGTTTGTTTTCTCATTCATTGACAGTTAAGGGGATGTCTAAGAAAGTTCTAGATGGATGTCAATGAGAATATGTGTTATGATGGATAATTTTAATGTGAAGATCAGACTCTTATTCTTGATTCAGGATCCAAAAGAATTTCTATGCACGTAAATACAGCAACGTCGCGCACCGGTGTCACGTGACGCTAACACCCGCATCAGCTGTCAGATTACGTCTTTGTACAAATACTGTGTGCTGGGAGAAATCTGAATCAGACCTCCTCCGATCTCCAATCTGAATCATGCGCTCTCCGAATGCCTTCTAGCGGATGATTAAATAACAAGACTAGGTCAAAACCAAGTATATGCCTGGACCATTTATGGTCTATGTGTGAAATTGTGGGCCCTTCATAAGGTCAATCATCTTAGTTCCTGGATTTTAAATGTTCATTGAAATTGGATCTGTGTGGATCAGTTGTCAACGCCCCCTGATGATGTGATTGAAATTGTTTGTGCCAAATCAATTTGAAAGAGCAATGGCTAATATGGAAAGTACACTCAGCCTGCTGACCGATAGTGTAACTTCGTCCGTCAGTCAGTTAGTCAGTCGGTGAATCAGTCAGTCAGTCAGTCACTTGCATATGTACATACTGTGCATCTGTGGATGTAGGGCACCCTGTGCTTAACCTCTCAAACTTACAGTGGTGTGGTGCAGTGGTTGGGGAACTGGGTTCTTCCATCTGGGACAGGTTTGCAGGTTTGAGTCGCGTGTGTGTCGCTGAGGCTGCACACAGGAGCAGGACGCTGAACCTGAACTGCTTCAGTAAATTGTGTGAAAATGGTGCACCTGTCTCCGTCAACTTCAGTGTCTGTTCTTCACTTCATACACACCTCAGAGATGAACACGTGTGTGTGTGTGTGTGTGTGTGTGTGTGTGTGTGTGTGTGTGTGTGTGTGTGTGTGTGTGTGTGTGTGTGTGTGTGTGTGTGTGTGTGCGTGCGTGCGTGCGTGCGTGCGTGCGTGCGTGCGTGCGTGCGTGCGTGCGTGCGTGCGTGCGTGCGTGTATATATGTGTGTGTGGCATCTGTGTACCTTTGTGTTTAAATTTGGCCTCAGCTCTGTATTGGATTTTTGTCTGCGACACATATTTTTTTACAATTTATGCAAAGTAGGCTTTCAATGGTTAGCAGGTTTTTGCCCTATTCATTTCCTGGAATTTGCTAAATGCACCATTACTAGTGTACGCTTATTTGAGAAAATGGGAATTTACTACTACTGCTGTGACTGTTATTGATTTGAATAATAGTATATTTATGTCAATTTAAATATATGATTCATATGGAAATATACTACTGATAGGTGAATTTTTAAAAAAATCTGCATTTATGAAGGCTGCAGGGCTGTATCAGACCAGAGTAGCATCTGAAAGATTTAATTTGTTAATGTAAAACCCTCTCCACTCATTGGTAAACAGATTGACCTGTTAAAATCATGAGGAGTGCGGCGTCTGCATTTCAGCCGAACGAGACGGCTGGCGTTTCGCGGGGCCCGCCATACAGTACAGCGCACAGATTGCTCGAACGCGTCTTAATGACGCTTTTACGATATTCACCATCTGGAAAGACGAGGCCTTGTATCCAAGAGTGACATTGCGGAGCCGCTGTATAAATATTTAGCGTGCTGTGTACTTTTAATTACCTCTCTGAATAATGCGGCCCTCGCCGTAGGGCCCAGTCTCCTCCTCTCTCGTCTCTCTCTCTCTCTCTTCTGTCCCGCAAGCTGCTTTCTGGCCCTCGAACGAGCAGCGCCGCCATGCGCGGTTTTACTCGCTGTTTAATTATCGGCGGGGCTTTTTATTTTACCGCTCCACCCGCCAGCCAGACCTGTCGCCTGCGATCAGCTGTGGCAGAGCAAACGTCAGCTTTTTTATTCCCTGTCCTCGCTCTTCCTCTCTGTTTGTTGATGTGAACCCTCCTCTCGCCCTTGTGTGCCCCACAGCTTGTGCACATACAGTGGCAGTTTTTTTTGTTGTTTTTTGTTTTTTATTTTGAAGTGTGTTTAGACTCGAGGGCATGTTCGAGACCTGGCTGTGTAGTCATTAACCTTTTTGCCCTGCGTTAGCGATGGCCTGCGGTTCAGTTGTTGGCGGAGACGGTGAGCAGACAGGCCTCGTTACAAGTTTGGGAAAAATTGCATGAAATTTCTCCTGCTGTTCGGCCCTTGTGTTGTCGCAGCGACGTCTGGGGTGACACTGATGTCCTTGACACCTCTATCTGTCTGTCCCACTGCCCCGCCCGCGATGACTATGGCCACTTCCTGTCTGCCTATGGTGTATTTTTGAGGTCATGACCTCGCTTGTGTGACTTGCTGGCAGTGCGGCAGCTGTTACTTCTGTGCACACTGTGGAGAGAACCTGCCAGAAGGTTGTTATACACCTGCGAGACAGAAGGATAACGAGACCTTCTCTTGGTCTCTTCGTCCCATCATGTGAACCAAGCCCTGCGCTGCCTTGAGGTCATGACAGCTACGTCGAAACTTGACAACCCCCCCCTCCTTCACCGGCAATGATTCCCGCTCAGTCTGCTGCCATTGAGCATAAAAACTGGACCATACAAACAGGAGTTAGACTGTAAAATCTTCATGATGGAATTATGTGCTCTTGAACTGACCTCATATGTGGGTGTATGGTTTTTGTCTTTCTTCGGCTGAGAAAAGCATCATATTTCCACAAACATTACCTAGGATTCACAGTGTCATGTTTCTAGACTGGAATTGAAAAATAAAAGCAAATCTCTCTTAGTGATTTGTGCTTAAGTCCACATTTACAGAGACCGTTGGCACTTGTGTCACATTTTTTCTCACCCAAAAATCAATGAAGTGATTAAGGTTCAATCACGGTATTTGTATTTTGCATTAGTTTTGTGTTTGCTAAACGGTATTGCCCAGGCGAAAGATCGTGGTAAATCAGTCTTTTCTTCTCTCAAGTCAAAAATATTCGCCTGTTTTAAGTTACTCTGATTGGTGAGTGAATTATTTTTACTCTGTTGTTAAGTCATGAAATTTGTCAAATTTTCAAGCCCTGCTGGCTGTATTTTTGTCTTATTTAGTGAAGAAGCGAGTGAAAAAAGATTATAAGTTTAATTTTAAGACTTCGTTTGAGGTTTAGTACTGAGCTGTGAGCTGTTTAACTTTTTAACTTATTGCACCACTTTCTTCATTCTTGATGTTTAATGGGGTTTTTTAATATTATCTTGGGTTGTCATTTACACAATTTTTTGTATTGTGTATAGTTGCTTAAAGGAGGACTGTACTGACCTACACGTTTTGAACCCCCCCCCCCCCCCCATACATACCCCCTGATCTTTTAAAAGACCATTAATTAGCCAGAATTGCTGTTTCCAGGAGGCTACTATTAACGCCACCAATGGCATGAGAACTTGCAAGATCATAACGTCACTGTGGCTGCCACATTCATTCATGTGCATGATGCATGCGATGTCAAAATGTCTGAATACATGGATATCTAAATAAAATAGACTACAGACTTATTTGAATTGTTCATTGAGCAAATCAACTGTTTGATTGCAAATTGAGCAAAGTAAAAGGGAAGGGGGTGAAAGCAATTGTCGAGTCGAGGATGATTTTGAAGACCTTGGGTGCGTTCGAGCGCGTCGGCAAGTAAGCCCGTTTGCGTGAGATTCCTGAAAAATTACGCGAGAATCTTGCAGAAGTTGCACGATAAGCCCACCAAACTCTTCAATAGCTGCAGGATCTTTCAGCTATCACGGGGTTTTGAGGGCTTATCGCGCAACTTTGCCAAGATTCTTGCGTAATTTTTCGGGAATCTCGCGCGGCCGGCTTACTTGCAGACGCCCCCCTTATCTTTGTTTAGTTCAGCACGCAATTTGCCTGGATATGTTTGCTTGATTATTAGATTTGGCCACTGTGTGCGAATCTTTTTCAATTATTAAATAAAAAATGTTTAAAATTTGCGGCACAGATTTGCCTCAACGTGCTTGCCCAGTCTTCAGTGCATTTGCCATTGCTTGCAATACGAAAATAATTTCTCTCTCACATTCACTTTTGATGCGCTTCACACAATTTCTACTTCGCGTTTATTTTTAGGCGCTTAAAAACCACGGCCATCTTAACATGATTTTATTTTTAAGAAATCTTTTTTAACCCCTGAAGCCCTGAGCCTCTTTTTTGAAAAATGGCAAGCCCAAAATGAAATGAGTATATCTCTGCGACTCCTTGGTCCATTTGAATAATCTTGGTATCATAATGAAGGTAAAACCATTTGGGATTTCTGCCCTGGTTTAAAAATCACTATATATGTCACTGAGTCAGAGTAAAAGGAGATGGAACACAGTGTAAATGAAAGATCTCATTTTGCACCTAACAAAGTTTTACCTCTTTCCCTTGTAAGTTTGTTGAGTTTCAGTCTGAAACCTCTAAAAATTACAGCACAGAATCTCATTATTATCTGTGCCAAAGTTTATTCTGATCAGGTAAATCAGAGCAAAATGAGAGAGGAATGTCTAGGTAGCATCTCCAATTTAGCAATTTAGGTACCTTCTGTTCCATTCCAGATTTCTCTGATATCAAACTCTAAAACTCATTTAATTGCACTTATATATCACTCACTACAGGCATCCATTCCATCCAAATACAACATTTTTTAATTTTTGGAATAAAAAAATAAATGTATTATTATTTCTGCCAGTTTTGTTGCCTATACAATTTCCCATTCAAAGATTATACATACAATGAAAATGAAGTTTGACTCCACTGGAGCAGATTTATTAAAAAACAAAACAAATAAATAAAATTATAAATACAAAGACAATGTGAAAAAATGTCAAAGAAAGGTAAGAATAACAAAAACCCCAGTGATTATTTGTACAAGGAAACTGCGATTATTTCCAAAAAAAAAAAAATGTACCTTTACCAGAAATCGAACCTTCAGACTCTCCCTTGCAAAGTGGCATTTTACCCATTAGGCTACACCACCTGACAACAATTCTGTGGTCAAATGGCCCACTTAACGAATGGATAAAGAAAATATGTACTGTACTGTTGTAGTGTCAGTATTTGTGCGTAATAGTGTAAAAATGATCAGAAAACGATTTTGAAAATCAATGTTGAATATTTAGCAGATAATTATTTGGACAACACCTTAAACATTGTCGCGCTATTCAAGAACATGCAAATGGCCCATGGACTCAGTTTGACACACTGGGAGCGAAAGGCTGTAGCTCAGGCTAGGTTTCTGCGATTACAGTGGTTTAGAGTTTGTTGGAAACATCAGGACTCGTAAAATCGATTTCCCACCGGTAAACAGCATCACAAGCCGGTGGCAGAGAGGAAAATACATTGCAAGCAAGCTGAATGCTAAGGAGCTCAGATCTTTGAAGCAACGCCCTGGGAAAGAACATGCTAGGATCCTGGCAGATCTAGTTTCGTTATAACACTAACACATTGGGCTAACAATAGCAAACGCAGATTTACCCTCAAGCAGTTTTTTATTACAAAATATCAAAGGGAAGATTTATTTATTTTTTTTTTTTTGCTCATCTCTGTAGACTGTAAAGTGTAACTATGCCTGCTGTTCTTTGAGTGCGGTGTCTGTTTAAAATGACAGGGCTCATATCGTTGGATTCTGTGGACTTTCCTCTTTCATTTGAGATATCATTTTTACGCATAGCACTAATTCAGGAGAAATTCTGGCGATTCAGCTCTGATTTGATTTTATCCTATTTTTGCTGCATGCTTATTTACTTGCTTGGTGCTTGAATTGTGTTCAGTTGCGGTAAAAATGGTCTACATGAGCTTTTGGCCAAGTTTCTTCGCGAAATGTCGATATGCCGTATGACAATGTTGCGATTTGGAAACATGTATTTATAATGCGTAACAACAGGTCTTAAGGGTTTAATAATACTTGAAAGTTTTCCGACTAGAATTCAGAGGTCTCCTATTTATTCAGATTACTTGCATTATTTCAGTCCAGCACGGTAGCCTGGTTCGGTTTGTCTGCTTCTCATTTTATCTTCTAAATCATTATTGGCTTGATTTTGGTTTTGATTGGTCAGTTGGCTGAATAAATGGCTTAAATACAAGTTAGGCAAAGTACACTGGAATTGGTTTAAGGTGAGCTAATTATGACAAGGTGACGGCAGCTGTCCAGCCTCACTGGTAATTAACAGACTTCAAATCTCACTATTCTTTCCGGAAGCATTTCAAATGGCCTCTGATGTTAGTTCACCTCTAAAGTTGTGTCGGATAGAAAAAGGTAATAATAAAGCTCGTCCGTCTGCCCCATAAACGAAGCGGGGATATCTCTGTCATTCAACAATCACAATGCAGGACCGCAAGACAATAGAAATTCATGGCGCTGACAGCCACACTAACGTCAGGATTAGTGGCCCCCTAGGCGGATTGAGGGTGAATTTTCGTCTGCTGTGGTGAAAATGGCGCGGTCCAATAGTTTTGCAAAATCGCTCATAAAAATTAAAGAAATCGCAAAATAAAGAAAAAAAAGTGGTTGGAGATTTTTTCATGATATATTGAAATAATATTACCCACTTTTCCCGGCCATGATAGTCCTCCTTGAACAGTAATCTTCATTTCGTGTCATTAATGTGTCCCCAAGATGCGCAAACTCTTCAGAAAGCTTTCATCCTGATCATTGCTAAATATTTCAAACTATCGCGAAATTGCAGCTGGTTAGGTCTTTCTTAACATATTCTGCTCTAGTGTATTCAGCTTGAAAACATTTGCTTATAATAGGGTTTAGGTTTAAATAGAAGACTGAAGGACTTTTTTGGATTGACTGGTTTGGTCTTTGCTTTACTGTTTCGTGCTGAATCGGGGGGCGACAGAGCATGTTACATATGCCTTACAAGTGTAGAAGAATTGTTGTTGCTGGTCTTGTTGAAGGTCAGTTGTTTTGGAACTGGTATGGGGTCCTGATTAGCAGATACTGAGTGGCTACTTCTTATGGAGCTGGTATGGGGTCATGATGAGTGTGTATTGAGTGGCTATTCATTTGAGTGCTGGTGTAGGGTAATGATAAGTGTGTATTGAGTGGCTATTCGTTTGGGAGCTGGTATAGGGTGATGATTAGTGTGTATTAAGTGGCTGTTCTTTTGTGTGCTGGTATTGGGCAATGATTAGTGTGTATTGAGTTGCTGTTCGTATGGGAGCTCATATAGGATGATGATTAGTGTGTATTGAGTGGCTGTTCATTTGGGAGCTGGTATAGGGTGATGATTAGTTTGAGTGGCTGTTCATTTGAGTGTTGGCATAGGGCAACGATTAGTGTGTATTGAGTGGCTGTTAGTTTTTGAGCTGGTATAGGGCAATGATTAGTGCGTATTGAGTGGCCGTTCGTTTGGGAGCTCATATAGGGTGATGATTAGTGTGTATTGAATGGCTGTTCGTTTGAGTGCTGGTACAGGGTGATGATTAGTGTGTATTGAGTGGCTGTTCATTTGAGTGATGGTATAGGGAAACGATTAGTGTGTATTGAGTTGCTGTTCATTTGGGTGCTGGTATAGGGTGATGATTAGTGTGTATTGACTGGCTGTTCGTTTTGGAGCTGGAGAGCTGGGATAGGGCAATGATTAGTGTGTATTGAGTAGCTGTTCATTTTAGAGCTGGTATAGGGTGATGATAAGTGTGTATTGACTGGCTGTTCATTTGAGTGCTGAAATAAGGTGATGATTAGTGTGTATTGATCGGCTGTTCATGTTTGAACTGGTATAGGGTGATGATTAGTGTGTCTTGAGTGGCTGTTCATTTGAGTTTTGGCATTGGGCAATGATTAGTGAGTATTTAGTGGCTGTCCACTTGAGAGCTGGCATTGGGCAATGATAAGTGTGTATTGAGTGGCTTTTCGTTTTAGTGCTGGTATGGGGCAATGATTAGTGTGTATTGAGTGGCTGTTTGTTTGGGAGCTGGTCTAGGGTGATGATTAGTGCGTATTGAGTGGCTGTTCGTTTGGGAGCTGGTATTTGGTGAGGATTAGTGTGTTTTGAATGGCTGTTCATTTGGGAGCTGGTATAGGGTAATGATTAAAGTTTATGGAGTGGCTGCACGTATGGGAGCTGGTTTTAAACAGCGGGCAGTGATGTATGGTTTATGTTCTGTGGATAATGTGGCTCCAGCCGGTGATATGTCTGTACAAACGCTGCGGAAACAACATGAGTGCCGGGGATATATGAGCAGCAGACGGTGTGTGGGGAGAACATGCGCTCCCGCACTGTGTGAACATCCCTCACTCATCCCTCTTTGTCTCTCTCCACATCTTTTCTCTCCTCCCTCTCTCTCTCTCTGCCCTCTCTTTCCCCCTTTGTCTCTCTCTCTCTCTCTCTCTCTCTCTCTCTGTCTCAGAGTGTCAGTTGATGAAGACGGAGAGGCCCAAGCCGAACACCTTCATTATTCGGTGTCTGCAATGGACCACAGTCATAGAGCGCACTTTTCATGTGGACACACCCGAGGAGAGGTGGGCCGATCTTGTGCTTCTACAGCCACTTTGTCCAATGTGACCTCATAATTCCCTGCATCAGTGCATTATGGGCCCTTACATATGAGGAATGTGAAGCAATTTAAAAGATTTGTTTGTTTGGACTACATTATAAACTGGAAAATAGCTTTGAGTAGCTTTAGGACCTAAATGAAACAAGCTTTTTACAGAGCTCATGTGATGGGGTATTTTTTTGTATTATTTTGTGTAGATGAGTTGGTGTGTTATCAGTGGTGGTAACTCGCAATCCTCCGTATTGAGTGTGTAACTTGGTTTGGGAATGTTACTGCTTCCCCAGAGAGGAGTGGATGGAGGCGATCCAGATGGTGGCGGATAAGCTCCAGCGACAGGAGGAGGAGAGGATTCAGTGCAGCCCCACGTCTCAGATCGACAACATCTGTGAGGAGGAGATGGACACCTCCACCAGCCATCACAAACGCAAGGTAACAATAACATGCACTGCCCACCACAGACGCAAGTTAAGAATAACCTGTGTCAGCCACCACAACTCAAGGCAAGACTGTCCTACACAAGCCATCACAAACTCAAAGTAAGACTGTCCTACACAAGTCACCACAAATGCAATGTAAGAATAATCTACTCAAGCCATCACAAACACGAGGTAAGAATGACATGCACTAGCCACTGCAAATTCAAAGTATTAGTAACTTACACCAGCTGCCAAAAACTCAGGGTAACAATGACCTGCACCAGCCACAGTAAACAAGGCTCATAGCTACTGTACAGGCCAGCAGCTACTGCCTAATTCCCACGAGACGTCTCGTGTATCTCTCGTGGATTTCTTGCGATAATCTCCTCTTTATGTCGCCTGCTTTCATCAACCTCGTACTCTGCCGAGACGAGCCTCGCAGTAGGCGGGCCGCAGAACCTACACACGTATGCCTAGAGTCTGCCAAATGTGCAACTCCAAATTAGGCCTATGCACAGTTGTTGCTGAGAATTACTTTTTATTTGTGGATCTAATAGATATAATACGTTGTTGCGTTGCTGCGTGGTTGTTGGGAATCGCGAATCACTAATCCGTGAAAATCGAGGGTGGGGTGGGCTGAAGAAGAGTTTACGATATCCAGCAGCGGTTGAAGAATCACTTTGAAAATCTCAGTTTACATCTACCGCTGGTCTGAATAAAACATAATGTGCTGCATACATGTAGATTGTAAATTTGCATTTATTTCAGGTCTTGTGGTAGAGGGAGATAACTCACATGTTTGATGTTGTTGGTTTATTCTTAAACATTTATACTGTAAATGCACCGTAGAATGTTTTCTGTGCATCTCATTGTGTCATAAATAAAGCAGCAAATCTATCGACTCACATGTCAAATTATATTTAATGCGACGCATTGTTGCAGTATCCTGAAAACGACAGAGCTCACATTCCATGTTTATTTTCTTTCAATTGGAATTGCTTAAGCGTTCGGTAATTATTAGTTTGATATTTGTTTGCCGTTTACATTTGGCCTCTGTATGTACAGTTTGATGGATTTAGTTTGAATGGATATCCCTTCTTCTGCGATCAGACAGTCTCGTATGTGCGACAGCATTTCTTGATTTTCATACAGACGTACTCGCTCCTAAACAAGGGGAAAAGTAACAAATCTATTTTGTTAAGACGACTGGACAAAAATCTATTTTGTTAAGATTTTTTAGAATAACAGATCTGATTCTGTTGCATCAACAAATTTGTTTTTCTAAAATTTTAACAAAATAATATTTTGAGTGTTAACAATACATAAGAAAATCAAAAACATAAATGACATAAATGGTCCTGGAGCCATATTTTACACGCAAGTGAGACCGTAAACGTCAAAACTGGATGTTAGACATTCAAAATCTCATTCACAAACAATGCTATTTACCTACACCAGTTTCGTGCGAGACTTATCGCGATACACATGTATACATGTCCCTGGCACTAGGCCTATTACTTTTCCTGCGCACAATATATGTGACTCCTACAATTAAGCTGCGTAGCGATATTCATGTGTATGTCTCGTGTATTTCTCCCGATAATCTTGCGTAGCAATGGCACTGTCTCCTGGCCTGTACGGTAAGTGGCTACATTGGACATTTAGGCTAAAAATATGGTGAAAAGACATCTTTACAAGTCAAATTCGAATGTTAGAGCTTATGGACAATTGGATTATCCTACAAGAGCTGTATGGAGGCATTTTCTGTTTTTTAAATGTTGTTTTTTTACTCTTGAAAGAGTGGTCACCAATGACTTCAGTTGATTTGTATTTACCGTCAAAGCTGTTTTTACCCCTTGGCCGACTCCGGCCTGGAGGGGTATTGTCGTCACCTGCGTGTCTGTCCGTTGTCCGTCCATGATTTTGTCCGGGTCAGTACTCGACAACTAATCCTCGCAGCTTCACCAAATTTGGTATGGTAACTCACTATGACCCATAGATGTCCATCGTCAGGTTTTTTGCTGGATTTGACCTCTGACCTTAGCTCTGTGACATTGACCCTGGAAATCTTGTCCGGGTCAGTATTCGGCAACTGATCATCGCAGCTTCACCAAATTTGGTATGGTAACTCACTTTCACACACATACGTATGTGCAATTTTATGTTTTTGCTGGATTTCACCTTTGACCTTTGCGCTGTGACCTTAAGGCAGGAAATCTTATATGGGTCAGTACTCAGCAACTACTGATCGCAGCTTCACTAAATTTGGTATGGTAACTCACTATGCCCCATAGATGTGCATTGTCAGGTTTTTGCTGGATTTGACCTTTGACCTTAGCTTTGTGACCATGACCCTGGAAATCTTGTCCGGGTCAGTACTCGGCAACTGATTATCGCAGCTTCACCAAATTTGGTATGGTAACTCACTTTCTCACACATACGTATGTGCAAGGTCATGTTTTTGCTGGATTTCACCTTTGACCTTTGCGCTGTGACCGTAAGGCAGGAAATCTTATATGGGTCAGTACTCAGCAACTACTGATCGCAGCTTCACCAAATTTGGTATGGTAACTCACTGTGACACATAGATGTCCAACATCACCTTTTATGCTGGATTTGACCTTTGACCTTAACGCTGTGACGTTGAGGCAGGAAATTTTGTCCGGGTCGAGGGGTATTCAGCAACGCGTTATGTTTTTAGCTTACGGCCCTATGGACTAAATGTTTTGGCTCATTGGTGTGTTTTGTCATTATGATAAGCAGAAATATGCTGCTTAAAGAAATGAAGAGAGACTACTCATTAAAAGACTGATTGCATTTGTCGCTGGTGGTCACATACCATGATAATTCATTGGTAATTGTAGCCCCTGGATGAAGTCTGGCAGTTAATATTGATCCATGCTTGTCGTCCCCACCGCCGTGTCCGCGTCCGTTGACACTTCCTTGTGGACGCTGTATGGGCTGTAATTTTTGACTGATCACTTTCATATTTGGTATTGACGTGTTATACTTCAGTTATGACGCCTACCGATTTTAGTTGCCATGGCAACAGCATTGGCCAAATAATGTGCAAAAAGGGGAGAAGTGGCTTTCAGGGGCTACACCCATGTGGTTGTGGCTGACCGGACTGTCTAGTTAATAAGTGATTCCTACTTTTATCCAATATGTTGGTTCATAAAAACCAGAAAATCGTTTTGCTTGTTTTCATTGTTAATTTATCAGTATAAATGCCCGTTTTATCAATATGATCTACATGTTTATGGTGAGTCATAAATATTTAGCCTCAAACAGCTGAAAATAAATGCTGTACCCCTCAAACCTTTCCTCTCGCTTTGTTTTATTTGCAGACAATGAATGACTTTGACTATTTGAAGCTTCTGGGAAAAGGCACTTTTGGGAAAGTGATTCTGGTGAGAGAAAAGGCCAGTGGGACGTATTATGCAATGAAGATTCTGAAAAAAGAAGTCATCATCGCAAAGGTAATACTTGAAGCCTCTCCGACTGTTCCCACAGATGCTTGGCCAATCAGTCAGTCCATGATGAACCTGCTCATAATTTCTGAATGTGATTGTTTATTTTTGTTTATTATTGTTGTTAGTTCTGGGGCCACCGCTGCCGCAGAGATTTTCTGTTCCGGGCTCTGGAGGCTTCAAAGTTTACAGGATTTTTCTCTAAATTTGCAAAGTCAAAGATGTGTATTTGCCAATGCTCAAGATCACTTCTAGGCAATTTCCGACTTCCAATATGGCCGCCGGCCGCCATTCAGTGGAAAAATTTTTTTTGCAGATTTTGTGTTTTCTGCTCATTTTGAGCCACATTTATATTTATATATATATGTGTGTGTGTATATATATATATATATATATATATATATATATATATATATATATACACACACACACATATATATGTATATATATATATATATATATATATATATATATAAAAATGTGGCTCAAAATGAGCAGAAAACACAAAATCTGCAAAAAAAATTTTTCCACTGAATGGCGGCCGGCGGACATATATATATATATATATATATATATGTGTGTATACATAATATATATTATTATATACAATATTATATTTATATATATATTTTTATATATATATATATATATATATATATATATATATATATATATATATATATAAATAATATATGTATGTATGTACAGGGATGCATATTAATGTCATGTCAAGAGTAAAAACAGTAAAACTGCGGCTGTAAAACTTGTGATCTCTCATGCGGATCGGGGAGATACACGTCTCTGTCCCTGTGGCGACCGAGTTATCTAGTTATTAGTAGATGCTTTCCACTTTTCAGAGGAGGAAATTACTAAAATCTCAACTCACCGTTCAGGTTTTCAATTGGATTGAGGTCTGGTGACTGAGGTAGCCGTTACTAAATGTTGATTTTGTTGTCACAGAACCATTTCAGTGTGGATCTTGAGGCATGCTTTGGGTCATTGTCTTGTTAGAATGTCCACTTATGGCCAAGTCCTACCCTTCTGATGGAGATGATCAGATTGTCAGCCAAAATATCCTGATACTTGGTGGAATTCATTTTGCCATTAATCTTAACCAGAGCCCCTGGACCTCCTGAATTAAAACAGCCCCAATACATGACTGACCCACCATCATATTTCACTGTGGGTATGAGTTGCTTCTCCATGAATGCATTTTCTGTTTCAATGCCGAGCATGCCGATGCTGTATCTGACCAAAACATGCAATTTACGTCTCATCTGACCAAAGCACCTTGTTCCAGTCATAATTAGCTCGCCGGGACGAGTAACGTCCGGAGAGCTATTGTCGTACCCCTGGCGTCCGCGTCCGTCCAGCTGATAAATGCAAACCCATGAATGTGAAGGATCTTGAAAGGATCTGTTTAGAGGAATGGTCCAAAATCCCTCCCAAATGTGTACCATAACCTTGTCAAAAATGACAAAAAAGACTGCATGCTGTTATCCATGCCAGAGGTGATTGCACTAAGTACCAAATGAAATGTGCCAATAATTATGAAACCTTGATTTTGTTGAAATTTATTTTGTATTAAATGATTGTTATGATTTTTGTTAATTTTGCTGAATTATCAATAAAGTAATTTGCGCCTGTTGGTATATTTCGTTTCTCAATAATTACATTGTCTATATTTTTTTGTATTTGTGTGTTGCCAGCCATGGGTTCCCGTAATTTTGGAGCCCAGTGTATACTGTTATCTGTTTACTTATTTTCAGCCATATGATCCAGTATTACATGAAACGAATACTTGAATAGTTTCTGGTTGGTTTCTGATTTGTCTTCATTTTGTTAAGTGTATAATCATCACTGCACACTACGGCGTGATAAACCGAATGTTATAGTCTTGATTGTGTCATATAAAAGTGATGAGACGTGTTGAGAAAATTGTGCATTTGTTGCTCGGCTCGGTTTCATGTTTCATATGACCCGCCCACTCGTGTAAGATCCTCTGTGTCGCTCACATATTCCATGTGTGCTTCAGAAAAACTGTGTCCGGGATTGTGAATGGATTTATTATTAGAGTTTATCAGTTGGTCCAAACTCACTGTCAGTGTGTGGTTTTTTGTGTCCTCAGGATGAAGTGGCTCACACGCTCACTGAAAGCCGAGTATTAAAAAACACCAGACACCCCTTCCTGACTGTGAGTTCCCCCCTGCATCACAAAATGCTCTCACAAACTTTCATAACATGAAATATAAGGGAGCACTTATGCACACAAGAGCGTGTGCTGTGATTTTTTTTCTTTTTTTATGATCAAAGGATGTTTTAAACCCTTGCGGCACTGATTTTACACTTATAGGCTCCTCTGCACACATTTATACTTACTCACACACATTCGTACACACACACACACACATAGACTCTTATGCATGTTCAAGCTTAGTTACACAAACAATTACAAAAACACGCTCTTGCATGCATTTACTCATTTAAAGCACTGGAGGCCCCAGGTTTTGCTTGTTTTTGCTTGTGTTTGCCAGAGGCGAATTGTAGCAAGGGGAATAAACTGTCGGGGATGAACAACACAGCGTCAGCTCACTGTTTGTTTGAGACATCACAGCCGAGACGTAATTTTGGTGACACCCCAGATGTCGCTGTGAGGTGCAGACTGCACACGACCGCTTTCAACAAAACAATCGAGCGGCGTGCTGAAACACTATTCCCCAATCCACCAAACCGTTATTCTCACCTGCCTCCAGTGTTATCAGGTTATTGCTAACAACTCCTCCATCTTCTCTCCACTCTTGTAGGGGGAAATTTGCTGTCAGTAAAATGTTTTGGCAAAACTTCACAATGAGGTCACATGAACTGGAATTTATTAATGTAATTGTTACAGTTGAGTGACAATTAAAAAATAATCAATGAAAATGACTACTAATTTTTCAATTAATTATTATGTATTCACCATGCGTGGGATAAACTAAAAAATGAGGCAGTGTAAAAAATATTAAACTTATTATTCCTTTGGCAATGTGCCTTATCTAATTTTGGTGTTGGCATAAATTAATAATGACAGACCAGATAATATGTAATTAGTGGTTATCTGGTCAATTAGTCAATGCCATTGTAAACATTAATTAATGATGTTCAGATTAAGCTTGCTGGTAGTTAACCATCATATTAGTTAGTTCTGTTTCATGCGGATGGTATTGTCAAGAGTTGCCTTTTTTTATAAGCCAGCTCCACCGGCTGAAAGTATAATGCAGTCGCTCCTGTCCTTCCGTAGGTTCGTTTATCCATCTGTCCACAATTTAGTGTCCTCACTCTACAGGTTACTGTTTTTTGTCGAATTCTTTGTATTTTTATTTTTTGGGTCTGTTGTGATATGAAGACGATCCCTATAAATTTTGCTGATGATCCCTATACATAGATCATGTTAAGTTTGTTCTCACTCTACATGGTACAGTTTTTCTTGTATTCTTCTTGTTGGTTTTTTGGATCAGTGTTGATATGAAGTAGATCCCCGTTAATTTTGGTGATGAGTTACACTATGTCAGTATTTGTTGGTAAACAAATTAATATTTTTGCCTATTACGTTTCAATGCTTGGACCTGACACTTTTTTTTTTTTTTTTTAGCTGGATCCTTTGGATCGACACAAATATATTCACATAAGTCACACCCGTTTACCCCTTTATGTATGCATTAATTTCCTAACATTTAGAATTTTTGTAAAACCCTTGAACTACATCTCCTCCAGGGTGGGAGTGGGGACCAATTCAAATTAACTTTGATACTCAAAATCTTAAAATCTAGATATTTTAATCTGTCTTGTACACAAAATTGCTACATTAAAATATGTGACTGTAGAGAGGCAATGAATTTGATGTGTTTAGCCTCCTGCTAAAATGAGCTCGAAGTCCTCAATGCAGTGTCCAGTCATTACCAAACTTGAGATTCCTCATCTACGGGTCTTTACTCTCAAGCCTGCCAAATTTGGTGTATATTTATAAGTAGGTGGCGCAGTAGCAAAGAACTAGTCATTCTGCCAGAACCAACTGCCCAGTCAGCTTGAAATTTTGCAAGGTTCATGATGGTCAGTGCTCCTGTGGATGTCTAAAAGTACGTTATTTTGCTAAGGAGATGGCTGCCATCAGCCAACCACATTTTGTCATCCCTTCTACTCTCCGCCATGTGCCTTAGTAATGGCTTTTGCTGTTTTGGAAGTTGTCCAGTTTCAAATTTTGCAAGGACCAGGGGATGGCCATCTCCTGATGGCTCTTGTTCCCATTGTGTGTCGTATGGACGTGTGTGATTGTTGGTAATGCATTTCCTGTTCTCCTGATATGGGCTCTTCCACTTCCTCTTACAGTCGCTGAAGTACTCATTCCAGACCAAAGACCGGCTGTGCTTTGTGATGGAGTATGTCAATGGAGGAGAGGTAAGAAAAATGAACAGTGTGATAAAATTTCAGATTTTGAGATCAGTTTGTAGGGTAAACCAGCATGCCCATTCCTCTCCCTACAGGCACCCAGTCTGATCTGAAAACTAAAAGAAGTGCTCTATATGCGGGTTTTTGTCCTAACAGAACTGTTACCCCAGATTCTACTGATCAAGGCCTTGATTGAACACCTATCTTAGTTAATTAGCTGAATCAACTCGCTGTGAAGTGTTGTCAGGCGAACAGAAAATACTCAACCTACAATGGTCCTTTACAGATAAAATTGGACAACATGACTGTAAATCTGGCTTCCTGAAGATTTCCACATCAACTCAAGGAACACCCCATTCAGCATTCATTGGTCACTGCAAACCTGGAGTTATTCCAATTGGCTTCACCCAGCTGTCACTAAACTAGTCATACCTTTACATTATGGAGTAAGTTCAACCTAACTTCCTGTTGTGGCCTCAGACCTACGCTTTTGAAGTCTGATGGCTTACAGAATGGTGAAAAATGGCATTATAGAGTCCTCCTCCTCATCTCAAAAGGTGCCTCAACATTGGTCTTCTCTCTTCTCATTCTGATCATCTACTTTGTGGAACAGACTTTCAGTTTATTCAAAGAATATTTCAAGAGGTAATGGAAGTGGATGGAATGGGTTATGTAGTAAGCAGTGCCAGGACGCTGGTAAATCAATACGCCAAAGCTCATCTCAGACCCGTTTTCTTTGTGATCCTGGCCCCGCCCTTCATCAGCGCTCTGAGTTGGACCAGCCCAGACATTCTGACCTCGGTATTTACAGCTGCCAGTGTATCGATGAAGGCTCACCTGTCCTCTACTACGGCCAGAAACTGTCATCCACCCCTCCCTCTACAGCCCCTTCTCCTATGATCTGGCAACCCCCCCCAATCCCATCAGCCCCATATCCAATGATCCAACAGCCTGTCACAAACTGTGCACTGCTGGCGCAAACAATCTCAGCAATTAATGAGAAATCCTGTACAGCCGGGCTCTCCTGTTTAAATCCCACTGTGCCACGGGCCCACAAATCCTGCTGCTTTTCGCCGCTTCCTTTAAAGCTCTGATTGGCTGGAGTCCACTGCACACCTCCTGTCCAACGGAACAAATTCATCGGCAGCTGATTTAAAGTGGAGATTCTGCGGTAATGGTGCCCCCTCCAGGACTGGTGTTAAATCTGCAAACACTGCAGCACTTCAGGACTGGAGTTAAACCTGCAGACACTGTGGCCCTCCAGGACTGGAGTTAAACCTGCAGACACTGCAACTCACCAGAACTGGAGTTAAACCTGCAAACACTGCGACTCTCCAGAACTGGAGTTAAACTTGCAGACACTGCTACTCTCCAGGACTGGAGTTAAACCTGCAGACACTGCAACTCTCCAGGACTGGAGTTAAACCTGCAAACACTGCAACTCTCCAGGACTGGATTTAAACCTGCAGACACTGCAACTCTCCAGGAGTGGAGTTAAACCTGCAGACACTGCAACTCGCCAGAACTGGAGTTAAACTTGCGGACACTGAAACTCTCCAGGACTGGAGTTAAACCTGCAAACACTGCAACTCTCCAGGACTGGAGTTAAACTTGCAGACACTGCAACTCTCCAGGACTGGAGTTAAACTTGCAGACACTGCAACTCTCCAGGACTGGAGTTAAACCTGCAAACACTGCAACTCTCCAGGACTGGAGTTAAACCTGCAGACACTGCGACTCTCGAGGACTGGAGTTAAACCTGCAGACACTGCAACTCTCCAGGACTGGAGTTAAACCTGCAGACACTGCGACTCTCCAGGACTGGAGTTAAACCTGCAGGTACTGCGACTCTCCAGGACTGCAGTTTAACCTGCAGACACTGCGACTCTCTAGGAGTGGAGTTAAACCTGCAGACACTGCGACTCTCCAGGACTGCAGTTTAACCTGCAGACACTGCGACTCTCTAGGAGTGGAGTTAAACCT